>PVIC010015821.1:20227-34796 GCA_004025085.1 Thryonomys swinderianus
CATGGTGGCTCATGCCTGTCATCCCAGCACTCGGGAGGCAGAAGCAGGAGGATTGCTGAGTTCCAGGCTTGCCTGGGCTACATAATGAGCTCAGGGCCAGCCTGAACTACAAAGCAAGACCCTGTCTCAAAAAGATTGAAACAATAAAAAAAATCATCACCGTGGGTTGTACCTAAAAAGAGTTTGAAAACAGTTGATATGGAAAACCTAAAAGAAACAGCCCAAACAGCCAAGAACAGCCCCCTGGAAAGAGGAGGGGTGTGTATTTCACATAATTCTGTGCTGCTTTTCTCCCTTAAACAATTAACATGTGTCACTTTTTTTTTCTTTTTTAGTTTTTTGAGACAGGGTCTCACTTTATAGTTCAGACTGGCCCTGAGCTCACTATGTAGCCCAGACATGCCTTGAACTCAGTAATCCTCCTGCTTCTGCCTCCTGAGTGCTGGGATTACAGGTTTGAGCCACCACGCCCAGCAATCACTATGTTGGGTGGTGCTGATTGCTGGTAGGTATGAGTCACCATGCCCAGTATCATTGTATGTTGCTACTGGGGATTCAACCAGGGACCTTGCACTTGCTAGCCAGGCACTGGAACTGAGCTAAATCTCCGACCTGAGCATGCATTACTTTTGCAATAAAATAAAGAGGTTGCAGGATAAATAAACCCTTCCCTGAAGGAAGCCCTGCATCCTTCTCCTGGAAAGACTGTGGGGCTCCAGGGAGCTGTGAGTCCTGAGGGATGCCCCCCACCCCGCCAGGCTCTGCCCCCAGGAGTTTCCTGACCAGCTTTCTTCCCCTCAGTCCTTCTCTTGGACTGCAATCCACACAGAGAGACTCATGGGGCAAGGCAGGCTGGGATCCCCCTGAGGGCCACTGAGCTCCTGCCTCAGGCACCTTACGGAAGCCTGAGCCCATGCCTGCCTGCCCATCCTCTACACAGCAACTCCCCTTCCTCTTCTCCTTCTCCTCAACCTCTTTTTTTTGGGTGTACTGGAGATTGAATCCAGGCCCTTTGCCCTGAGCTGCATCTTCGACCCTTTTTATTTTTTGAGCCAGGGTCTCATTAAGTCACTAAATTGTCCAGGCTTGAACTTGTGATCTTCCTGGCTCAGCCTCCCAAAGAGGTGGGATTACAGATGCGTGCAGCCATGCCCAGGGGTATTTTTCCCTATTGACAGAAATGACAGAACTTGCCGGCTTGTTTTTAGAAGTGCCTGCTGCTGGGTGCATGACCATCCATGTCTTTTTTTAAGCATTATTTCCTCCTAGCAAATTCCAAGAAGTGGGGTTGCTGAGGGAAGGGCTGAGATGTCCAGGGCCCAGCGAGGCTCAGCCAAACTACTTTCAGGAAGCGCCGGACTCACTCCTTTCCAATGAACTGCCCACTCACGGCCACCCCATCACCTGTGCGAGGTGAGATGCTTGCTCTGCTCTGTCAGGAATACTGCAAAGAGGAAAGAAGGTCTTTCCATCTCACCCCACAGCTGGCTGCCAGCCAGGGGCGCTCAGGGGGGCCCCACAGCAGAAGCTGGCTAAAAGTGAGATAGCGCCTCTTCCACTCTCAGCCATGGAACCCAGGGCCCAGGCCCCTACCAGCCCTGGCTTTCTCTTCTGGGCTGAAGTCAGTACCCCAAACTTCACAATCACCAAGGTTCCCCTAAGAGCGAGACCCACAGCATGGGGCCTGGGGAGTATACACAGTGGGTGGTCCATCTTCAGGGCCCCCGGAGGGGACACCCCCAGGCCAGGCTTCCTCAGAGCTGAAAGGGCTGCTTCGCACCTGAGACAGGAACCTGTCCACATCCTGGAGGGTTGGCAGGAAGGAGGCCAGGAAGTGGGTCAGCACCCGCCCTGGGCTCCGAGCCCCAGTGTGCCGAACAGGCAAGAGGGAGAATCCCAGTGGCTAAGAAGAAGGGCAGGGACACAAAGAAGGAAGGAACGGAAGGAGACAATCAATGGGGGGAGGGGAGCAGAGAAGAACTGAACAGAAATAGAGGAAGTAATCCAACCATTGTAGTGCGTATCTGTCTGTAATCCTGGTCCCATGGAGGCTGTGGCTGGAGGACTGCAAATTTAAACCTGTCTGGGCAATTTAATGAGACCTTACATCAAAATAAAAAAACAGAGGGGCCGGAGGGTTAGCTCAGTGGTTCTGGCACCTGCCTCACAAGCACAAGGTCCTGAGTTCGATCCCCGGTAACCACATACGATGCTGGGAGTGGAGACTCACACCCACCAACAATCAATACCGCATATCACAGTGCCAGGCGTGGTGGTTCACACCTGTAACCCCAGCACTCGGGAGGCAGAGGCAGGAGGATTGCAGTGAATTCGAGGCTAGCCTGGGCTACATAGTGAGCTCAGGGCCAGCCTGAACTACAAAGCAAGACCCTGTCTCAAAAAATAAATAAATAAATAAATAAAAATAAAAAACAGAAAGGGCAGAGATTTCTGGGCATGGTGGTGCCTACCTGTAATCCCAGCACTCAGGAAGCGGAGACAGGAGAATCACTGCAAGTTCAAGGCCAGCCTGGACTACAGAGTGAAACCCTATCTCAAAACAACAAGCAAAAAATAGAGGCCAGAGATGCTGTTCGATGTGAAGGCCTTGGATTCCACCCCCAGCACCACACCATGAATGAATGTGTGAGGGACGAACAAACGAAGGAATGGACGGAGCTGGGATGGGAAAGAGGAAGGAGAGTAGCTAGGGAAAGAAAGGACAGGGACAGGAGCAGGGACGGAGAGAGACAGTGCAGGGTGCCCGTGTGCCCTGAGGCCCGCACGCCACACACGTAATTCTCACAGGTGAGCGCTGCTGCCACCAGATGGGGTCCAAGGGGGTCCCCAAAGAGTAAAGTACTTCAGGACACAGCAGTGGAGAAACAGGTAGGTTCATACAGCCCAGTTAGGAAGGAAGGGACCACAGGAAATGGTCCCAGTTTGAGTGGCTGGAAGGGGGTGTCTCGGCAGGCCTGCTCACAAAACCAGGAGGCCAGCTTTCAAGGGAAGAAGCTAGGCACAGTAGCCCACGCCTGTGACTCACCACCCTGGGGGGCTGAGGCAGGAGGGTCACAAGTTCTAGCCCAGTCTGGGCAACTTAGTGACTAAGTAAGACTCTGTCTCAAAAAATAAAAAGGGCTGGGCTGGAGGGTTAGCTCAGTGGTTCCGGTGCCTGCCTTGCAAGCACAAGGTCCTGAGTTCAATCCCCAGGACCACATACAATGCTGGGCATGGAGACTCACACCCACCAGCAATCAATACCACATACCACAGTGCTGGGCATGATGGCTCACACTGTAATCCTAGCATTCGGGAGGCAGAGACAGGAGGATTGCTGAGTTCGAAGCTTGCCTGGGCTCCATAGTGAGCTCAGAGCCAGCCTGAACTACAAAACGAGACCCTGTCTCAAAATAAAATAAAATAAATAAAATAAAATAAAATAAAAAGGGCTGAGATGGAATGTGATCCCCAATACCACAAAGGGGTAGAGGGTTAGCTTGGTGGACCAGGACCTCAGAAGGCCCACAAGGCTCTGTTTTTCCTGGATATTAAGGTGACTTCAGGCTGTGAGAGCTGGTGACAGGTGTCTCTGGAGCACCCGAAAGCTCCTTCTGCTCCTCTGTCTTGGCGTCTGAGATGCTGAAGCCGGAGGTAGGCTACTTGAATCTCCCTGAGCACCACCAGTATGGTCTGCTCAGGGCAGAGCATGCCGGTCTGTTGCCGCCATGGCCCCCAAGGAGCCCCCTGCCCCTGGATTTGGTTTTGGTTTTCTGGGGAGGATTCTGGAAACCAAACATAGGGTCCCATCCATATAGGCAAGTGCCCACCATACTGGGCCATATTCGGCAACCAGAAACACAATGTCACGGGCTTATTGGAAGCATTCCAGTCTGGGTTTTACATCTGCCCACTGCCTCACAGAGGGCAGCTGGTTGGCTTCAAACAGGCTTCTGTTCCTCAGTCTCCAGCACCCACAGCCAACTAGCTGGTCAGGCCCCAGGTGTGTACAGGAGAAGATTCCAGAACAACCAGCCTATCTTCTGGGTGATCTCAGTTTAGTACTGAAGGTCCCACCCTGTCGAGGTAGCAGTGCTGTGAGGAGGAATCCCTCTGGTCATCCTCATGTTCCAGAGGAAGCAACTGAGGCACAGGGACAGCCTGGGCTGCACGGCACACAGCTGACAACTCCAAGAGCAGCCAGGGGACAAGGAGCCGGCTCACTGGGCCAGGTGCTATGGGCTACCTGGCCAGTCTTCCATTTGCAAATGAAACCATGCCCAGGGCTGAGACTGACTACCCTGCACAAGGTCTGAGAGTGGCTCCCCCAACCCCAGGAAGTACTCAGACTGCCCTGACCTGCTTTAGCGCTGCAGCAGATGTTTACGGATGCAGAGCAGGTGCTGGACACCCAGGCAGGCTATGGTGGAGCCCCAGGCTGAGGAGATGGAGAGGCAGGCACTGAACAGGACCACTGCCCACCGACGCTCTATGTGGACGGTTCTAGGATGGCGTACTGTTAGGGCCGGGGTGTGGTTCAGTGGTAGAACTCTCCTAGCTCAGCATGGCTGAGGCCCTAGGGTCCAACTCCAGTACTGCAAAAACCGAAACAGAAAGGAATGGGGAACGGCGGCTCCTGATACTAAAACTAGACCAGCGCTTCTCTCCTTGGTTCTGTCCACCCTGGGGTCAGCTCGCTTCTCGTGGCCATCCTGGCACCAGGCAGTGTTCTGAAGCAGCCCAGCCTCCATCCACACCCCCGCGTGGTGACTCCTGGAAGGCCAGCCGAGCTCATGACGCCCACGCCCTGACACAGACTGGCACCAAGCAGGGAGGGGTGACTCAACATATCACTTGGCACAAGAGATGGGTGGTGGAAATACCCCAGATGCCTATCACTGCTCAGGCCACACAGTGACGTGCCATGCAGTGGCGAAGAAGAAGGACGCCCTCCCACTATGGTCAAACTGCAAAGACAGTGCGTTGAAAGGAACCAGGCCCCAGGGGTTTGCTTCTATAGTTAGGAACTGTTCCCAGCAGGCACAGCTAAGCAGAACGCAGCTGTGCCACAGGGGCTGGAGGGAGACAGCTAAGGGGCACAGGCTTTTCTTCTTTTCCTGGTACCACTGAGCCATTCTCCAGCCCAGAACACAGCTTCTTTTTGACATGAGGAGGATGTTCTAGAACAGACTGTGGGGATGACCACATACCTCTTTATGTACTCAAAACCCTGCACACATTAATAAGTAAATGTATGGTATATTAATAATATCTCAATAAAATTGTCTAAGAGATCTGGGGGAGGAGCCGGGCCTGCTAGCTCATAGATTGTCATAAGTATAGGCTAGCCTGAACTACACAGCAACATCTTTTCTGAAAAAAAAAAAGAGAGAGAGACAAAAAGCCCTGGGCAAAGCAGAGGGTCTGGGCTACAGTGCTGCCTGTCTAACCTTGTCTTCATGACCATGGATGAACCACTTCATCTCTCCAGCCTCAGTTTCCCCTCTGTGCAATGGGGGAACTGGGTCCAGGCTGCCAGGGCTGAAGAGAAGCTGGGGTGGGGGTGAAGTGTGCTGCCTAGCGCCCAGCCTAGGATGGTGGCTGGAATGACACTGGGCACCTGACCTTCCTGCCCACTTCATGGTCCTGTGCTGGAAGAATCCAGCAGACTCCAGCAACAGGGCCATTCTGTGCAATTCCTCCCGGCCTGAGAAGGAAACAAAAGCTAGCACTGTGGCCCAAGCACTGGACCTGAGCCCCTTAGCCACCCTTTACATTGAAGATTAAACTAAGGGCCCTTTGTGGGCCTGAGATTTAGCTCAGTGGTTCCAGCGCCTGCCTAACAAGCACAAAATCCCTGGTTCAATCCCCAGTAACCCATACAACAATACCAGATGTGGTGACTCACGCCCCCAGCAATCAGTCCCACACACCACAATGCCAGGCGTGGTGGCTCACACCTGAGGCGGAGGCAGGAGGATTGCTGAGTTCAAGCCCTGGCTAGGCTATGTAGTGAACTCAGGGCCAGCCTGAACTACAGAGCAAGACCCTGTCTCAAAAAAAAAACAAAAACAAAGGCCTTTGTATACAACTACATTGCCAACCTTTTTTCTTTTTTTTCTTCTTTTTATTTTTAACCATTTTTTTTTTTCCTTGAGACATGGTCTCACTAAATCACTCAGGTGCCCAGGCTGGGCTAGAATTTGTGATCCTCCTGCTTCAGCCTCCCACAGTGCTAGGATGTTTATACTTTCTTTGCTCAGAGGGCCCACTCAGCTATTGGCAGATTCATAACACCAAAAGATTCCAGGAATCTACAAGGTCCCCTGGCCACCCACATTTGGGGTGCCCAATTACATACCCCTTGCTCCTGGTGGCTTTGAGGACCTCAGGAAAGACGAGAGAAGGGTGGCTCTGACCCCACACAATAATCCCACCCTGCCCTCAAGATGGGGTGGCCAGGGACCCCACAAAGGGACAAGTGTGTGAGCCGCCTTTGCATGCACAATGGCCCCTCAGAAACCTGTCCCCAGGGTAAACAGAGGGTGTCTATCACCCATCCCGCTAAGAAAGGAGGGTCTGTGCTCACAGGGCTGCCCTGCGGGCACCGGGCCAAGAATGTGTGGTGGCCGCCATTTTGTTGCTATAATTATGCCTGGGCTGGGGGTCAATGAGGGCAGAGTTGGGAAAGGATGTGGCAGTCTGGTGGGCGGGCAGGAAATCTTCCTTCTGGCTTCGCCAGCCTCAGCCTGCCTGCCGGGCCGGCCTCGGGAAGGGAGCACCGCCCGCAGCTGTCACGGTGGCCCTGGGAATCAAAAGCCTATCTGTGTACAGCCTGGGGCGCAACTGTTTTTAGACCTGACTACGGTGCCTTCCCACGAGGGAGGAAGGGGATGGCCATCGCGAGCCCAGGAGGAAAGGAGATACAGAAATTCCAAACATCCAGCTTGGTAGTGGTGGGAACAGGAACGCTGCATGCGCTCCGGCAGGTTGTGCGCTGCCCAGTTGCGGGGCGCCAGCCGGCTTCTGTGGCGAGGCCTCACGCTGTCTGTTTTTCTCCAGTACTGGGGAGGGACCTCAGAGACCCTCCTGTGCTAGGCACTCCTCTACGGTAAGGCCACACCTCACCCCGGACCCCACTCCTGGTGGGGGCTGAGAGACTGAATCAGTGGCCACTGTGTTCATGGAGGCACCGGCCTCTCCAGAAAGGCTAATCCTAATTGAAATTTTGGGCCCCCAAAATTCAGTGGGCTGTCCAACCACTCCTGCATTCGAATGTCACCTGGACGATGAGTAATTCCTAGTGTCGGTCCCCCCAATCATGGCACTATTTCCTATTTCACAAAATAGGAAATATTCAAAGGGAATGTGGTAGGGGAAAGTGATGAAGGGAAAGAATAAATATGATTTAGAAAGAACATGTATATAGGGGGTGGGGATTGTGGGATAGGTAGGGATATGGGTAAAAATGAGAATTAACTCGTGTCATACTGGTACAAATTCCCTAATGTTGAGTGTGATTGTGAGCTGTATATAAAATGTACCAATAAAGAATTTAATTTAAAAAAAATCACTGTTTGCCTCAGATTCAGTGTATGTGAGTACCCATATTCTATGGAACCCAGCAGCCCCAGGCCCCCCAGGACAGACCTGGAAATGGGTTGTGACCCAGCCCACCCATCTCAGCGGGCTCCTCCCTCCCTGGCAGCTCTCAAGAACCACCACCGCCACCCCCTCCCCGCCTGGCAGAGAAGGTTCTGTGGGTGCTGGGTACAGACCTGTCCCAGGGAGGGCATGAACAAGACCCCAAGGATCGGGGCACTGCCCACGCCACCCTCAAAGCTCAGAGGAGTGGGGAAGGAGCTGTGGTCTGGGGCAGAGACATTCCCACAACAAGGTTGGGGACTTCCACTGTGCTGTGTCCCTCTCTTGCTGCCAGTGGGCTGGCGCTGTAGGGAGGGGCTGGCCTGGAGGAGCAGCAGGTGGAGACCAGAAGAAAGGCCACACCGGGCACCAAAGCCAGCCGGTTTCCGTGGGAACCACTGGTGACCTCACAGGGACACCTGCGGTCCCAGGTGGCTGCTCAGGGACCGGTGGAAAGTTACCCAGGGTCCCTGCCCACGCTGGTCCCATCTACGGCCCTGGGAACCAGCCCTGACGCCCCCCATTGGTCCCTGAGAGAGCAGCCAGGCCAGAGAGAGCTGAAGGGAAATGGTTAGGCAGTGAGTCAGCCCTCCTGGGAACAATTCCACTTCCAGCCCAGCTGTGCTTGGCTCAAGTGCTTGGATGCTGTCTGGCCTCTCCTTGGTCTTGTCGGTCCCCTCTGTCACTCCAGAGTCCTGACTTTGGGAGCCCAGGGCCACTTTACCCCTACAAAAGCTGCCCTGTTGGGGTTACCCCCTTCCAGAGGCAAGGTCAGCCCAAAGGCTCTTTCCCCCTCTTTTGCAATGGGGATCAAACCTGAACTATATTCCCAGCACCTCCTTTTTTACTTTTTGGAGCAGAGTCTAAATTTCTAAATTGTCTAGGCTGGACTCAAACTTGCAACCCTCCTGCCTCAGCTTCCTAGAGTGCTAGGGTTATAGGTGTGCCCAGCTCTGGCAGCTCCTTGACTCTAACTTGTTCTCTACGTCTGCAAACCCAAGAAGGTTCAAGGGTACTCAGGTTACATCCACAGAGAAAGAGGTCCTGGTCACCCCAGGGCCAAGCAGCACAGCCAGATGGCCAGCCCCCAGGCACGCTCCTGGTTATCTGGCACAGCAGAGCGTGTCTGGCTGGCTCAGACCTGCCTACCATGCAGGCCTCAGTGACTCACAGGCTCCTCTCTGACGCCTGGCAGGAGAGAAAGAGCAGGCCAGGTGGGGCAGTCAGGGAAGGCTTCCTGGGACAGGTGTTCTGTCCCAGCCCAAGCAAGTGGGAGGGGAGTCAAAAGGGTGTTGTCACTAGGGAAAAGCGATATGCACCCTGAAAGGGCAACTGGGGAGAAAGGCTTTACAGAGGGAACCCCAGAACTGCTACATGGTGTCAGATGGCCCCAGGCAAGCCACCCTCACTGCTCTGGGAACAAGGACGGCACTGTTGTGGTCCTGTGAGATCCTTTTTCTTCCTGCTACTGAGACAGCTAAGTAGGTTATTACTTATTATAGACAGTTAGACAGGGCTGGGCCCTTGAGGCAATCAGAATGGAAAACCACTGAGAGCCAGGTGTGGTGGCTCATACCTGTAATCCCAGTATTTGGGAGGCAGAGGCAGGAGGATTGCTGTGAGTTCAAGGTTGGGCTGGGCTACATAGTGAGTTGAGAGCCAGCCTGAACTACAAACTGAGATCCTGTCTCAAAAAACAAAACAAAACAAGCAAAATAAATAAATAAATAAATATATATATATAAAACTATGATACATTTAAGGAAGGTCCCTGTCTGGAATTGAACTCAGGACCTTGGGTTTACTAGGCAGGTGCAGTGCCGCTGAGCTAAATCCCCAGACCCTATTTTATTTTTATTTTTATTTTTATTTTTTTTGGCTTTTGAGACAGGGTCTCGCTTTGTAGTTCGGGCTGACTCTGAGCTCACTATGTAGTCCAGGCAAGCCTCGAACTCAGCAATCCTCCTGTCTCTGCCTCCCGAGTGCTGGGATTACAGGCATGAGCCACCACGCCCGGCAACCTAAACCCTATATTTTTAATCCTATTCGTTGGCTGTATTTTTGTTCCACCTTGAAACCACTTCATCTCTGTAGCTTGGCTCAGAATTTGAGCAGCAGAGCAGGTGGGCTACCCACTTTCCAGGTGTCCTCCTGTCCCTCTCAGGCAGGAGCTTTTCTCCCTCAAATATTCCTTACTCTTAACTCTCTTGTTCCCAGAATTCATACTTCCATTTTAGGGAACATCAACTCGGCATGCCAGGCATGCAGCAGGTTGGGATTATATTTCCCTTACATTGTTCGGATTACTGGGCCCTGTGTCACAGGTCCTACATCACTGGTAGCTCTGGGGCTGCGCATTTTTTTGTCTTTCCCTGGGAGTCCCTTCATTCCCACCGCAGCCTGTGTCACCAGATGGCACTGTCACCCTGACACAGTCTCAGAACACGTCTGAGCAGAGGAACAGGGTTCGCACAGGGTTCGGACCCAGGTAAGGCAGTGCAAGGCCCAAGTCCTAAGGCCACGTGGTTGTGCGGCAGGGGCTTGAGCTTTCAGACCTAGGCCATGAACTGGGTTGCCTAAAACCAGAGACACTGGCTGGCACAGCCCAAGCAGTCCTGGCCTGCAGCTGCCTCGGTCCAGCTCTGCCGGTATGTCACGTGGTCCTTCCCATTTGTGACCAGATTTAGGGTTGCCCTCCTGGGGAATCCCAGTGAATTGATCTCATCACCAGATGTCTATGACTGCAAAGACTGAAAGCAGCTAAGGCTGGACACGTAGGGCATGCCGGCCTTAAAAAACAAAACTCTTCTGTTCCAGGAAGAGCCTCCAAGCTTCTCACTAGTGAATCTTACAGTTTAGAAGCTGCTTTTCAGGCACAGATAGGAGCGGCCAGCCCTGGGGTGATGCCATAAACTTGTCCCTGCACAGAACTCTACTCCCACCTGCGGAGAAGATGCGGCCCAAGAATACGCAGCTTGTCCCCTCTCCGCAGTCAGCCTCATGAACAAACTTCTTTTTCACTTCTTGCAGTACTGGAGACTGAACCCACAGCTTCTGCTCTGGGCTACATACACCCCAGCCCGTTTTTAATTTTTTTTTTTTTTTTTGAGACAGGAGCTTACCAAGTGGCTAAATTGTCCAGGCGAAGGTTGACCTTGTGATCTTCCTGCCTCAGCCTCCCAAAGTGCTGATCACATGCCTGGCTTCAAACCTTCTCTTTTCTACACAAACCCCAAGCAGCAGTATTGGCTTCTGTGCACATCAGGCTCTTTCCTGATGACAAATTCTTTTTCCTAAAAAGGTCACACTGATGACCAAAGGTGGACAGCTCTTTCGGGAAGGGACGCTAGGGAAAGGCCTGTCAAGGTCACCTTTCTGTGACCCCTCCAGAGAAGCCGACGGCCCAGCCTCCTTCCAGGGCCTTGTGGTTCAATGTGGCAGCTGCCAGTCACGCCCAGCTGCTGAGCCCTTGAACCACGTGGGTGTGAATTCCAGGGTGTGTATGCTCCATCTTCACAACTTCACATGGGACAGGGGCGGCACTCACACTTTATATGGATTAAGTGTTGAAATAACACTTGGGATACGCTGGGTTAAAAAGAAACAATTCAAGTTCATTTCCTTTAATTTTGTTTACATTGCAATAAAATTTACAAAATATAAAATTGACCTTTTAAGATGCCCACTTCGGTGGTGTTGGTGCAATCACGACACTGTGCACTGTCACCTCCGTCTGCTTGCGAGACATCCCATGCCCCAGACCGACATCCTGCACCCTCCAGTGGTCCCTTTCGGTCCCTTCATCCTCTAGTCCTTGGCCACTACTGATATGGGGGGACAAAGGGGACTCCAGCTAGATATCTGAAGTGTAAGTCCAAGTTCTCTAACATCCAAGAATGACTTCTAGGAACAACAGAGGTAACGAGTAGGAAAAATTGCTTGTGAGAAAGTTAGCTTCTATCTAAGAGAAACGGAAGGAGGCCTAGGAAGTGGGTTGCCCAGGGACTCTGCTTCTCAAAGTTGTTTATGGAACAAAGCCACAAGGTGAGGTGGGTGCAAAGTGGGACCAACCTACAGTCAACTAGTTAACATCGCAAGTACAGTCGCTTAGGCAATATCGGTCCAAAGGGAACTTATAAGGTGGACATGAGGTGGGACAAAACTATAATCAACCAATAAGATTACAACAAGTATAATCTTAGGTAATACTGATTAAACGGGGATCCAGTGGGAAATAGGTCGCAAGCAAGAGGGACTAGGATTTTCAGTAAGGGATGGGTTAGGGACCATCTTGGTTTCCAGCCTAGGTGCTTGATAGCAATTTAGAATATCTAGCCCTGCTGTTCATCCCCAGGGGAAGACTGAGGGCAGTATTTTTTTTTTTTTAATGATGCTACCTAGTGAATGTGTCTCGGTTTTCCTTCATATTGACCCCTGGCGCGCTGGACCCGTCTAAGTGACGTATAGTAATTTCTAACTAACTTAGCTATCTGCAATACTCCTAGTTTGCTGTCCATCCCTGCAGACTGACCTACTCTGAACATTTCAATCAACAGAGTCACACAGCCTGTGTCCTTTTGTGCCTGGCTCCTTCTACTGAGCATAGCAACCCTGCTGTGGTCACAGTGAGGACACATCGTGGCTGTTACACCTGCCTACTGGTGGACAGCACTCGCTGATCAGCTACTCTTCCATGCTGGGCACCAAGTTTTCCCTAACTTTCAGGCCACTGTCACAGTGTCCCTGGAAAGGGTAAGCTTGCCCTGTGACCCGGATGACCTTAGAGTAGACAAGCTGTGATACAGATGACAGCAGGAGGCCTCGGGTCACTTTCTGGTGGTGGGCACAGCTGCCAGGGCCCTTGGGCTGCTGCCCACTAGGCTGCTGGGGCCAGGCATATCCCACTACCACCCAGCCATGTCCGCAGCATCCAGCTTGGGACCTGGCCAGTGACACTCAGTGCTCACACACTGGAAAGAAGAAGCCAGAGAGGAAAGAACAGATGGACTGACAGACAAGAGCAGGCCTGAGAATAGAAAAATCTACTTGGACAGAGGAGGGTGAATAGGAACAGAGAAAAAGAACCAAGCTCCAGAGCCCGTCCACAGAACCTACTGCAAATGGAAAAGCAAAACCACATGTGGTGTAATAAAAAAATCATAATTGATCTTTGCCTGATCCTGGCACAGAGCTCCTAAAATCTTTGGAATTTCCTGAGTGATAAGTTTCCTTTGTATGCTAATGAGATGCCTTGCAGGGCATGTGAGGGTCAGTGAGGAAAGGGTGAGCCAGGACTGGGGGGCTGGAGGTGGGGTCCAGGGCCAAGGGCAGTGGCTCTCACACAGACTGTAACCAGGGTAGAATCCACCCCTAGGACTCAGGGAGCTGACCGGCTGGAGGGCAGTGTCCCCATCCCCGGGGTCGCAGCCTTCACCCTCAGCACTCTGTCCCCTCTCTGGGTCCCCTCAGCACCTCCACACGTCCAGCCATCCCCACCCCAGGGCTTGAATTTTAAATTGAGCCACACCAGCTGGCCATGGTGGCTCAAGCCTGTAATCCCAGAACTTGGGAAGCAGAGGCAGGAAGATTCCCGTGACATCAATACTAACCTAGCCTGCATAGTTAAAGTCCAGCCTGAACTACAAAGTGAGAGCTTGTCTTAAAAAAACTAAAAACTAAATAAATAAAAAATGAATTGAGCTACACCCCCAACCTTTTACATTTTTGTTTTTTACATCTGAAACAGGGTCTCACTAACTTTCTGAATTGCCCAGACTAGATTGAAACTTGGGAACCTTCTGCTTCAGCCTCCTACTTTTACAGAGGTTCTATTACTTGTGCAGATGGATTCATTCCTTGGCCATTGGAGCTAACCCTCTCCCTCCCTGGAGGTCGGGGTGGGGGTGGGCTGACTATCTTAGCTCTGTGAGCCCTCGCATGGCTGGGTGTCACTTTGATAGGCAGGTAGTTAGATATTGGTGGACCTGGGGACAGAGCGGGTCCAAACAGCATGCTTTGCTAATTAGAGTTCAGTAACAAGACCAAGGTCTCAACGTCTAATCCATTCACAGTCGTTCATTAGGTCACAGGCCAAAGCAATCCCACATAGCAGGATGATGTGTAAAAGCTACACTGTGCACACCTCCATCCCACACCTGGCCACCTGGCTGTCTATTTCCAAAGGCGCACAGCATTCCAGGGTACCACTGCTCCCCTAATGACAACAGAAAGAAGAACACTCTTTAAAGACCCTCTTTCCCCAGACTGAGACCTGATTTCAATTTTTATATGGTAAGGCCCCTGAGAGACCATGACCACCCAAAAGGATCAAAGAAGACCTTTTTTGTTGTTGTTGATTTTTTGAGACAGGGTCTTGCTATATAGTTCATAGCAATTTTCCTGCCTCAGCCTCCAGAGTGCTAAGATCACCGTAAATTTGAGGCCAGCCTGAACTACACAGTGAGACCTTGTTTCAAAGCAATACTAACAAGGTGCTTACAACAAAGGGCAAAACCCATATCCAGTACTCTTGCCTCTCAGGAAAGTCCAGAGACAGAAATACTCTGCAGGACACAGAACAAAGACCAAATGTATAATGATCGTGTCACAAAAGCTCAAACCAGGGCCGGAGGGTTAGCTCAGTGGTTCTGGCGCCTGCCTCGCAAGCGCAAGGTCCTGAGTTCAATCCCCGGAAACCACATACAATGCTGGGCGTGGAGACTCACGCCCACCAGCAATCAACACCGCAAACCACAATGCCGGGCGTGGTGGCTCACGCCTGTCATCCCAGCACTCGGGAGGCAGAGACCGGAGGATTGCTGAGTTCGCGGCGGCTTGTCTGGGCACCATAGTGAGCTCAGGGCCAGCCTGAACTACAAAGCGAGACCCTGTCTCCAAAAAAGCAAAAAAAAAAAAAAAAAAAAAA
>PVIC010015822.1:0-11121 GCA_004025085.1 Thryonomys swinderianus
GGTGTGAGGGTCCGCACCTGTATTCCGACCACCTGGAGGAGCGGCCGAAGGGTCGCAAGTCCCAGCTCAGCCTGGGCAATTTGGTAAGATCCTGTCTCGACGAAATCAAAAGATCTCAGGGTGTGACAGTGTCGCCTGGGTTCGTTCCGCAGTACTGCGCAAAAAAAGAATCGAAGAAGCAAGGAGGCAGGCAGGGCAAGGAAGGAAGGAAGGGGAGAAAAGGGCCGAAAGGGGAGGAGAAGAGAAGGACGAGGAGGGGAGAGGAGGTGAAAAGGAAAGGGGAGGAAAGAAGCCTGGCCCGCAGCACAACCCTAGGCCCTTGGCTGTGTGCACTTCCACCGGGAGGCAGCGTCGTGGCCAGGGGCCGCCCGCCGAACCCGGGGCAGGAGTGGGCTGGGGGTTCTTCAAGCACTCAGAGCGTAAAAGAGGGATCTGGCCCGGGAAGCTTCCAGAAGAGGCAACTGGGAGGCAGCGTGGGGAGAAGCCAGACCAGGAACACATCTTAAAGGCGCTGCCCGGTGAGAGGCCAGGAGACTCCAGCCACACCCCGTCCCCCCTCCGCTGACACCGGCCCTGGCAGCCCCGGCCTTCCCAGGGCAGGGCCGGGGTCTCTCGGGTCCGCCTGCCCCGGATCCAGGGGGTCACCACGAGGGACAGGCCTCAGGTGCCTAGCCGCGCCAGCCCCCACCCGCCCCAGGTCACTGTTGGTATAGCACAAAAAAGGGTTAGAGATAGGGTTAGAGGGGTTGGCGCCAGGGTTCAAGCCAGGGTTCGAGTCGGGGTTCGAGTCGGGGTTGAGGAGGTTGGGGTTAGGGAGTTAGGGTTAGAGTTAGAGTTGGGGTTTCACTGGGGTTCGATTCCCCCCTTCTCCTCACACAAGCCGTCTCCGAGATAGAGACTCGCATTTCATGCAATGTCTTTCCAGTCCTTTTGCCGGGTCCTTCTCTTCCCGCTGCCTCTCTTGTGCCAGTTCCAACGATGCCAGGGCGCCTCGGAACACGCTGCCAGACCCTGCCGACTGCCCTGTGCTTCCTTCTGCTTCCTGCTCTTGGGCTTCCTGGTCTTCCTTTTACCCTCGTCTTCCGGGCTGTGTCTCTGCCCTCCCCGTAGGGCACCAAGGCCCTCGGCGTCCTCTCTGGCTCAGGCCACCTGCAGGCCGCTCTGTCTCGGGCCTGGAGTGTTGGGGCTGAGGAAGGCCAGGGTGGGTGAGCAGGGCACTGACCCAGCGGACATCTTACCCTCCATGCCCCACGTCAGTGGGTTGAACCTTCGGTTGTATAAGAAGACACTTTGCCCCCGTTGAAAGCATTCTCTCTTGAATTTCATTCTGTCTGATATTAATATCGGTGTGTTGCCTTTTATTGTATTTTACTTTTAATTGACAAGTCACTGTTGTGTAAATACAGCAGCCGCACGTGCCGTGACGTCTGAGTCCAGGGCACGGAAGGGGTCAGCCAGGTCCTCAGTGCGTTTGCCCCTCACGGTGGGGCTCCCCCTAGCGGGGCCCCTTCGCACACCCGGTGCTGCCCCGAAAGCCACGCCCCGGGCCGTCTGCGGCAGCGTCTGCTGCGTGGCCTGCTTGTGCCTTCAGCCCACGGGAGGCTCGTGGCCAAAGGGAGCACGTGGGCTGAAACAAAGCCACAGGACTATCCGCCCCTTTCATGGCTAGGGTTCTTAAATTTTGAGGCCTGGCTACCCTCCCCTCCCCCAGCCCCCCCGAATGCTGGGATTCGCCCCCTCAGCTTCGCTCCCCTGCTGACATGTTCTCTTGCAAACACTGGCATGATCTGAATGATTTTTTTGTTTGTTTTTGTTTTTTGAGCCAGTGTCTCCTTTGTAGTTCAGGCTGGCCCTGAGCTCACCGTGTAGCCCAGGCGAGCCTCGAACTCAGCGATCCTCCTGCCTCTGCCTCCCGAGTGCTGGGATGACGGGCGCGAGCCGCCGCGCCCGGCCTGGATGATTTCTTACTCAGCTCCAGAGCCTCTTCTGACAGGGAAATTCCAGCCTGTTCTCCTTTACGGCGGTGACTGAGTCAGCCTTTTTTTCCACCTGTCCCATTTTCTGTACTCTCCTGACTCTTCCTGCCCACTGTTGGATGGCTCTTCTTTAACCTGTTTTTCCCTTTTCGGGGTTACTTATCCCATTTCTAGTGGTTACCTTAATTCTTAAAAGTAGGTTACCTAAATTTTAAAAATAGCCCCTCACTCATTTAAAAAATCTTAAGGCAATCCAGAAGAAAAAGAAAAAATTAAGACTTAAAGCTTTATCATCGAAACACCACTTTTTGCCAGTGTCCTGACAAAGGATTCCATACCCTTCTCTTAGCTTGTTAGAAGAAGAATGAGAGAGCGGGTGGTAGGATCAGCTGCAGAAATACAGCATCATACACTGTATAAATTTCCACTAAGAGTTTCATAGCTTACTTGGAATTAAAAGCTGTTTCTAAAGTAAAACTAAAAGAATTTCTGAAATGCACCATTCCTTGACAAAAAAAAAAAAAAGTACACCCACCCCTAGCTCCTAAAAACATCCCTCAAACTAGGACAGGAGGGCTGAAAATCACACGCCTCCATTCCGAGGTCAGCACCCTTTTAAACTGGACTTGGCCGGTTCTAAACCGGTCCCTGCTCCTCCTCCTCCTCGGCGCTGGGCTGTAGGGGAAGCTCCCGCTTTGCTCCCCACCCCTGGGTGCTGCTGAGACGAGGTCCAGGCGCCCAGGGCGCCCGCCCATGAGGCCCCGCGGTGACCCTGTGCCGTCCGTCTGTTATCCCGTCCACCCCCGTCCTTCCCACTGTGGACCCCAAGGCGCATCACGTCTGTGGGACTGCCCCGTGAGAGCAAAGCCGAAGGTCCGGGGACACCCAGGAAGTTCCGGGTGCCGGGCCCAGGGGCCAGCGGCCAGGAGGCCGCCTGCAGGCTGAGCAGAGCAGGCCGGAGTCCCAAGGAGCCCACCTGGCACCACGTGCCCAGGCGCCGGACACAGCTCCAGGACGCGCTGTCTGCCCCGCTGGGTCTCGGCCTTGCTTCGGTCTGGTCCCTCCGGCCTCCTGTCCCCCACTTTTGAAACGGAACGCTCACCCCGTGCCACTGTATGTGAAATACATTTAACTTTCTTGTTTACTTTTATAGCGGCTCATAGCTCAGGCTTGGGCTTTTTAGCGATGCTGGGACCGTTAAGACTCGGGCAACTCTTAGGGATGGACCGACTGCATTTTGCACAATGAGATGGACATGAGCCTTTTGGGGGCCATTTTAAATCTAAACCATAACACAGTAAAATACACACAACATAAAGTTCACCATTTTAGCTCCTTTCCAGCGTGTGGTTCCGTGGGGTGAAGCACGTTCCCCGCAGCGGACTCTGCCCCCGCCGGAGCAGCCCCTGTCTGCTCCCTCCTGAAGCCGGTGACCCCGGGGCCGTGCGACTGGGGTCGGACGCAGCGCCCCTTCGTGACTGCCGAGCCCGCCTCTCCTCGCTCCCCAAGGGCGATGACGCTCCTGAGAGAGGAACAGAGCCATCGGTGCCTGCGTCGCCTCCTCCTGGTGGCCGCCGTGAATGACGCCGCCGTGAATACGCGCGTCATTTAAGTCTGTGCAGCCGATGGTTTGGGGTGTACTGCACACCCAGACGTGCAGTTGCGGGTCACGTGGGGCTCCTGCTTAGTTTGGGGGGCACCCTCTGTCCTGTTCTCCAGAGTGGCTGCAACATTTTGCGTCCCCACCCATGGGACAAAGGGTCCCAACTTCCCAAGGGCCTCTGCGGCAACACGGGCTGCTACAAATGCCTGCCATCCTGCAGGCTGAGGTGGCGTCGTGCTCTGGCTCCCGCCAGCCTCTCGCTGGTGACTAAGATGGCACCCAGCATCTTTTCAGATACCTCTTGGACATTTGTGCGTTTTGGGAAACTCCTCCTTAGCTCCTGTGCCCACTGCTGACCTGGGGAACTGGGTTTCTGCTGCCGAGTGGTGGCTCTGAGTAGTGATCTCACATTATTTGCAGATGTTTTCTCCCAGTGTGCGTGTTGGCCTTTCCCCCCGCCGATGGTGCCCTTCAGGGCCTGGAAGTTCGGAATCTGACCGAGGCTAATTTACCTAGGTCTTCCTTCGGCCTGTACCTTCCATATCCTATCCAGGAAGTCACTGTTGAAACCCACGTCCAGAGCTTTTGTCCTGTTTTCTTGCAGATGTTTTAACTCCTATCTGCTGAACTCTGTTCCCTTTCGAGTTAATGTTTTAGGTTTTGCTGGAGGCGGTTCAGTTTCACCTTCTGCTTTCCCTCAGCAATGTCTGTAGTCTGCAGTCAACAAGTCTTTTACTTCTTTGGCTGAGCCCTAAGAACTGTGTGTCTTTTTATGCCCTTGTTCTGTGTTGTTTTGTGACAGGGATCGAACTCAGGACCTTGCACGTCCCAGGCAGGCACAGTGCTACTGAGCTAACTCCATGGGGCCCTTATGCCCTTGTAAATGGAATTTTTTCATAATTTCCTTCTCGACTGGGTTGTGGTTTATATCTAATATGTTTCCCAGGGGCAGGGCCAAGTCAGAAAAATTGGGTTATGGCATACGACCCGGACGGGCACCTTCTCCCCGCCCACTTCCTGCCCATCGTGATGTGGGCAGCCGCTGTCCACCAGGCTCTTCCATGGCGATGTTTCTGCCATGGAGCAGCTGACCATGGACTGAGCCAAACTAAATCACTCCTCCTTTAAACTGTGTCAGATATTTTGTCCCAGGGACAGACAGGCTAACATAGTACATGGTTAGTAGTACATGGAAATCTCTGTGCCTTGACTTTTTATACGGCAGCCTTGCTGAATGCACTCACTGGCTCTAACGGTACTTTCAGGAATTACAGTATGTTCTGGAATCTTCTGAGGCCGCATGTCTACGAGCAGAGATCTCTTTCCTCCCCCTCCCGGTTGAGAGGTTTTCCTCTGATACTGTGTTGCCAGAGCGGCACCCAGGGGCCCCTGGTCTGCTCCCGGCTGAGCAGGCACACAGCAGCCCTGGCCGAGCGTCACGGCGGCCGTGAGCGCCTCCGGGTGGGGCCCCGGCACGGGCCTCCCCCTCCGGCTGGTCCGTTGAGTGTTTCCACGAGATCAGAGCCCCCAGGGCATCCGTGGGTCAGGTAAGGCGGTCACATGGCTTCCTCCCCCACCCTGTGTAATGCTCCCGGCCAGCCCTGCCCCTTTCTCCAGGAATGGGCCCCCGGCCCCGGGCACAGCACGCTCTCAAGGAGCTGCTGGGCTCCGGCTCTGCGCGTTTTGTTGAGGCTTCTATTATATTTCAAAATAAAACTTCTGTTCTGTGCACTCTTTCAACTATTCAGAAATCCCAAATACGAAAACTGGATTCTTTTTGTGCATCACGTAAATCTCTGTAAGGGAAAGACAGGGAAGGGGAGAGAGGGACAGAAGGAGAGGACGAGAGTGTCTGCCCATGCCCAGGAGCTGGACCGCACCCGCCACCATGTCCGCAGCTGGGAAGGGCGAAGGTCCGTGGGCCCGCGAGCAGGGGACAGCCAGCGGTAAGGCCACCGCGTGACGCCTGGCAGGGCGCAGGACTGCAGGGACCAGCTGGCATGTCACCACGTCTCCTCCACGCGGAGCCTGCCCTCAGGGTCACTCTTCCGGCCCAGGGCTGAGGGACACGGAGCGCTGGCCCTGCCCTGTGCTGCCGCCGTGGCCACGCAGAGAGGACAGGGACGGAAGCGGCCGCCTCCTCGGAGGATGCTCGCGGGCTGACGGACAGACCACGGGGCGGCATCATGCCTGACCTCTGAGGCGGCGGCAGAGAGGGCCCGCTAAGTGCAGAGGTCGGGCGGGGCAGGAGGAGGCCGAGGCACAGCTCGGGCCAGGGCTTTTCCGACTCCCGACGCGCACAAGCCTCTCGCCAAGACACGGGCAGGCGGCCAGCGCGCAGCAGCCCCCCCTCGCTCTGGCGGGGCCGACACCGTGGGGTCAGGGGCCAGGGGCCTGAGGGTGCTCCCGGCCCCGCCCCAGCGACCACAGATGTCGGGGACAGAAGGGAGTCGGCCGGCTGCCCGGGGGACGGTGGCTGGGTGTCGGTCCGGGGCCCGGCTGCTGGTCTGGGGCTCTGCCCGCTCCCCAGACACCGAGGGGCCTCAGAGCCGCGGAAACATCGGGCCCCAAAGGCCCTGCGCAGGGGCACTGAACCTGCTGCAGCGTAGCTCAAGGCCGCTAGGCCTGGGCCTCAGGGGCCTCCCAGGACAGCTCCAGGCTTCCATGACGGCTGCGTCATGTCCTGGCCACAGGGGACAGCACCGCGCCACAAGGTCCCCCTTCCTGCCAGAGCTGCCCGCTCTGCCATGCCTAAGGGCGCCGCTGCATCCTCCCCAGCCCCAGGCTCCCGCTCGCAGGCTCTGCAGCGCGTCCGCGGCGGTCCTGCCTCATTCCTGAGAACGCCCTGACCTCTGCTGGCCTGTTAGGGTGGCAGGCACAGGGGACCCGGCTTCTCGGCAGGGCTGGGCGTCCCTCGGCCTCACAGCCTGAGGCTTCGTGGGACCTGGCGGCCAGCCCGACACCCAGCCCGAGACAGGGTGGCCAGGCGGGGCTGCGGCTTTCACAGGCGCCCCGAGCACGGTTGGCGCCCGACCCTGCCTCTCTCCAAACTGGGACTCACAGCCGGAGTTTCGGGACCAAGCCAAGAGGGGCCTGAGGGAGAGCCGCGGCCGTGGCCAGAGGTGAACCTGGACCCAGAGAAGGCCGAGGGCCTGGAGGGGGCGTCAGCCCTCGAGAACCGAGGTTGCAGCCGTGTCAGGGCAGGCCTGCCCGTGGGCGGCAGCACCTAGGTGCCAGCCCGCTCACCACGGCTCAGCGGGCACATCTCCCCCTGGACTTGCGTGTGGGGACGTTGTGGGCAGGGAACAGAGTCTCCGCGGCGGCAGAGGAAGCGCAGAAGGCCGCAGCGTGGCATTGCGCAGTCTCGGCTGGGCCCGGCCAGGACTCAGGCCGCGCTCGGGCCGAGGCAGCAGGACGGGCTCGAGCTCTGGTCCTCTGTGGGGCGCCGCACCCCGGCCACTGCCGCCTCCTCGCCCAGGAGACTCGAGTCCTCGCGGCCCCAGAGCTCGGCCAGAGGCACCCAGGCCTGAGCAGAAGGCCGCGGGGGCACAGCAGGGCCAGGAGGTGGCCCTTGAGAAGAGGGGGCGGCAGTCGGACACACAGCGGCCCAGGGGCCGAAAGGGAGAGGGCAGGAAGAGCCCCGGAGCCCAGGAGGACAGCCCCGCGAGCCGGGAGCCGTGCCAGCCCCACGATGCCCAGGCCAGGGCACACGGGCCGGTCGGAGGCGCAGGCCTGTCCCCGCGAGCTCCCGCCGCTGACCCAAGGCCGTGTGGCTCCAGACGGGCCTCCCGGGGGACCCGAACGGCCTGCAGCTGCGTCCCTGCGCACGCGCTCTGCCAGGCCGCTCATTCTCTCTTCCTGTGCGGAAACACCAGGAGCTGCGCTGGCGATTTTGATTTTACCTCATAAAACACAAGATGAGGCCAAATGAATAGACGTGGATTACAGATCCGAAGCCTCAGGTTCACTTTCAGCTGCAAATATCATTAGAGAAAATGCCTTATTTTGGAAAAAGAAGCCGTGTGTTGACAAATCTCCTCTCGGGTTCCAAAGGACCGCAAAGTGAGCATGCCGCCTCCATGACACAGCACCCGCCACGGGGACACGCTGCCACGGGCTCACGTGCCGGACCCCGCCTCCCTGCAGGCCCTGCAGCCGCTGCCCCGCCCCCAGTGCCACCCTGACGCCACGCAGCTGTCTCCGTCCCCAGCTGGCACAGGCGGAGGGGACCCACCTCTCCAGCCAGGAGCCCGGCCCTCCAGGCCCGCGCCGGAGCCTCCTGAGTTTCCCTTCACAAGCCCTGAGACAGTGGCGGCCGGGCTCCTGCACCCCGTGCGTTTCCTCCCGCCCGGCCCTTGCTCCAGGGGGCCCCCACACCTCCTCAGGCCGAGCCCGGGCCCGCGCCACCCCGTGGTGCCACTGAGGCCAGGAGGCACCTGTGCCAAGGGCCCTGGGCTCTGAGACGCCTCCCGGCCATGTGCCTTTGCCGACTCCCACTCCAACCCCTGCAGAGTCCAGCCCTCAGCCCGGTGGCACCCACGTGGCACTAGCGCCACGTTCCGGCAGTGCTCACCCAGACAGCCAGGGCCACACCAAGGCGCACGGAGGCTCGTGTGTGCGCGTGTCAGGCCTGCAGGCACAGGCTGCACGCTTGTGCCCTCTGCAAGCGCGCTCGCTCACATCCTGCCCACACCCGCCTGTGCCCGGGCCTGAGTGTGCCCTTGCCACGGACGGAGAAGGTATGAGAGGGGTGGGCAGGCGCCCGGGTAGGCATGTGGTGAGAGACAGGTCCGAAAATCCGTACAGTAGGCGACAGAGAGAGCAGCCCAGAGACGCGTGAGCCCCAGACACACCACGCGACGGCGCTGCACACCTGCAGCCCAACGCTCTGCCAGGCTGAGGCGGGAGGGTCGCAAGTTCGAGCCCAGCCTAAACACCTCCGTGACTCAGTGAGATCCTGCTCAAAATAAAAACTATTTTAGAAAAGGGCTGGGGATGTTACTCAGTACAGAGGAGCTGACTTCAATCACTAGTATCCAAAAAAAGGGCTAGATCAATAGGTGATTTTAGATGTGTAGATGACAGAACGTCAGCAGATGCATACATGTCTACAGATGCGCAGACCCAGCGACGATCGCGACCCATGCTGAGGGGAGGGACAGGTGGGCCCCTGCCCGGCGGCCCCACAGCCCAGCCCCCACTCTCTGCGGCAGCGTCCGGAGCCCCATGGCGCGGTACCGAGGTTGGACCGGGGCAAAGCCTCACGTGCTGCCCGCCAGCCACGGGCCGAGCAGGCCTGGTCGCCCAGTCACAGCTGTGCCGTGGCCCCTCCAGAGCTGGCACGTATAAGGACAAGGGCTGTGCGCGGTCCCCGGAGCCGGGCACCGGTGGCCAGTGTGCTGTGGGGCGTGGCGTGCTGCGGGGGCACAGGGCACTCCAAGGCTCCCCTCCCCCCGCAGGTCCACCCTCAGCCCTCAGCCCTCAGCCAGGACACAGGGGACAGCGCTGGGCACAGGTGGGTAGGCGACCACCGTCCGGCTGCCCCTCCGAGGGAGCCCACGCCCGGCAGGGCCACTGCAGCTCACAGGTTTGACCGCAGCGAGCCGCGGCCCATCCCCCCAGAACAAGGGCCCGTGGGCACCGGTGTGCGTCCGGCCCCTTCCTCCCCTCCTCCCTCCCGCGGCTCATCACACAGAGGCGGGGGCTGCGCACGCGCCCAGCCGTCCTGGCCCCTACGGGCTGGGTGAGCAGCCTGGGCCCTCCCGACCCCACCGCCGCGAGCTTCCCCGAGCCAGGCGCCCCACGCGGGGGAAGCAAAGCCAGGCCTGGGCCGAGGCGGCAGTGGACGCACAGGAGTGTGTTTAGCTTTCTCCCGCCTAAGAGGGATTCTGCCGGACGCGTAGAATCTCAGACCAGCTCAGCCCCGTGCGAGATGGGGAGTCCGTGGAGACCGGAGAGGGGGCAGCCGGAGGCTGAGGGGCAGGACACCCCAGGAGCCCGACAGGACGCGGTGGCACGTGGCACGGGGAGGCCGGGGGGCAGGCCTCGGGGGACACAGCCTGCGCTCCCTCCCCTCGGGCGGGTCTCCGTGACACTGTGTGAAGGCCCCGCTCCACACACCCCGAAATCTCCCAGGCCACGTGGGGGTCAGCGGCCCTGGGCGCAGAACGGGGTCCAGAGCGGGAGGCGACCCCGCCAGCCAGGGGCCCACCCTAAAGCAGGGCTCGAACGCTGCACTAGGGTGCTTCGGAGCCAGAGGGAGGCGGAGGGCAGGGGCAGGCCGCCCTGTCCACAGCCGCTCCCTTCCCACCACCTCTGTAGGGCTGGAGGTCCTCACCTGGGCCAGGATGCCCACCGTGCCAGCCCCCGTGCCCAGACCCCTCCTATTCCCACCTCTCTGAGGACATGGGGCCGTGGCCCAGGCCGTCTTCTCTGCCCAGGGCCTGCCCCGCTCCCAGCAAAGCTGAGGGGCTCAGCACACTCTGAACCCCTCTGGGCCTCCATGTCCAACACCGGTATCGCTGTAGGAGCAGAGGTGACGGCAGAAATGCGGCGCCCTGGGTGAGGCCCCGTGGTCAGCACTGGACGGGGCAGGTGGTCTTCGGGGAGCTGGAGCCTCGGCCCCCTTCAGCCTCTTCCCAGGGCGCCCCTGGCCCCGCCAGCCTGATTCGGGGTGCACAGGCCAGGCTACAATGGCGGAGTCTGTCCCTTCAGAGTATGATCAAGGGGACACAGCCCCGAGCCCCCCGGGAGCTCTGCTTGCCCGGGCACAGAGGACACCACGGCCCTGAGAAAGTCACAGCACCGAGGACGGCACAGCCAGAGATACACGGCACCTCCGTCTGTAAAATGACGGCGTCAAAATACCAGCAGCGATTCTGGACTTGAAAACCAAGAGCGGGAAGAGGCTGTGCGGTTTCCAAACGGACTGCAGACGCGGCCACGGTTAGGAAAGCAGCCGTCCTCGGGCCCAGGCCCGGTGCTGCCCGGGCGCTGCCTGCCTCCGTGGACCCGTCTGCCCTGGGCGCGCACAGAGCTGGAGCCGCGAGGCGTGTGCTCCGCACAGACACACTCACACCACACGTGTCCTCTCGCCTGGCTCCTCCTCTCTGCGCCTGGGCCCGCTGGAGCGCGCACAGAATCGCACTCCGCTCTGAGGCTGAACAATAAATCGGCCCCTGTGCTGATGCACCGCATTTTTTTAACGATTCTTCCTGTGACAGGGTTGCTTCTACGTTGGGCTCTTACAAAAACGCTGCTGCTGTGGACAGCCCTGCTGCGACGTGAGGGTCCGGCTTCCCATGCTCACCCCCGCCGGTGTGCACCGGAAGTGGGGTTCCTGGGCCCTCCGGCAGCCAACTCGGGCTCCTTGAGGGTCTCTCCGGCTCTCCCGAAGGGGCCGCAGTGTGGGGGGCGGCCTGTAGAGGGTGCTGGTGAGGTGGTTCCTCCGAGTCGCTTTGACCCGCCCGCCCCAGTGGATAACGACCCTGAACAGATTCTCACACTTACGTGTCTTCATTGGCCATTTGCGTGTCTGCTCTG
>PVIC010015822.1:11221-34803 GCA_004025085.1 Thryonomys swinderianus
GTTACCGGGGATCGAACTCAGGACCTTGTGCTTGCAAGGCAGGCGCCGGAACCACTGAGCTAACCCTCCAGCCACCAAAAGTTTTTAATTTTAATAAAGTCCAGCTCTCTTAAGTTTCCTTTTGCTACCGGCGATTTTTGCATCATTTTCAGAAACTGTCACCTAACCTAGGTCACGCATCTTTTACAGTTATACCTGTGTGTTATGGTTTTAGCTCTTACAGTTTGATCTTCGATCCACACTGAGTTCGTTTTCAGAGGGTACAAGACAGGGACCCAAAGCTGGCCTTCTGCACATGATGTCCAGCTGTCCCCACACCGTCTGTGAAAGTCCAGTCCTGTCCCCAGTGAGTGGCCCTAGGGTGCTTGGCGGAGCTCAGCTGACTCCCGTGGAAGCGCCTGATCTTGTGGCCTCTGCTCTGTCCCCTGATCTGAGTATCTAGCACTGTCCTGCCGTCGTCCCGATGGACGGTTTATAGTAAGATCTGAGATAAGGAAGTGAGAGTCCTCCCACCTGGGTGTTTTTCAAGGCTATTTTAGGTTTTGAGACCCTATTCAGTCTCCCGAGATTCCACATCGCTTTCACCATGGATTTCTCCTCTGCAGAGACCGACTTAGAGCTTGGTGGGCAGCGTGCTGGCTGAGGGGACGGATGTCAGGAATGTTACCCTCTTGACCGTATTATTCTTTGATGCCAGAATAAAAGCTGGCAGCAAAACACAGCCTTTCTGGGGCCTGGAACTGAAACACCAGCAATAGCTTAACAAAGACAAAAGGAAGGAGAGCCCTGGGGTCAAGAAAGAGCCAACAGGGACGTAGAGCTCTGGGTCAAGAAAGAGCCGACAGGGAAACTAGAAGCTACAGAGAAGCTGGGAGAGCACCCTGGAGGCTGAGCCCGGCTCCCGGGGGGAGGGCCTGTGTCCACACACACGGCAAGCCTGGGTCGGGCCAGCAGCCCGGGCAGGAGCGGCAGGCTGGCAGGGCTGACCCAGGCAAAGCCGTGGCTTGGTAAGCTACAAATACAATGTGCAGTTTGACTCGAAAAATGACTCTTCCCACATAGCCAGCTGGGGTCGAAAAAGAAATTCACTGCAGCACCTATCATTCTTGGGACTCAGATCATTAGAAAACATATGGGGAGGATTGATTGATTAAGACTGAACCAGACAGGGCCGGAGATTTAGCTCAGTGGCTCCGGCGCCTGCCTCGCAAGCGCACAGTCCTAAATTCGATCCCAGTAACCATATACAATGCTGGGTGTGGTGACTCACACCCACCAGCAATCAATACCACACACCACAGTGCTGGGCGTGGTGGCTCATGCCTGTCATCCCAGCACTCGGGAGGCAGAGGCAGGAGGATTGCTGAGTTCCAGGCTGGCCTGGGCTCCATAGTGAGTTGGGGGCCAGCCTGAACTACAAAGCGAGACCCTGTCTCAAAAAAAAAAAAAAAAAAGACTGAACCAGACAGGGAACCAGAGCTCACAGGACAACTACACTTCAGGGTCCCTGCGATCGTCCAGCCACAGTGACGGGGGATGGTGGGTTAGTGGCAGATTCCCTGAGAAACAGAGACGAGAGAGGAAACAGAAGACGAGGTGGCATGGTGGGCGGTAGTCATTGGTACCCTAGAAATGAAAAGACACCATGAAGGCTTGATCTGACAACTGCTAGAAGAAAAAAACAAACCTCAGAATTATAGTGATAAAGGAAAAATTAAAAGATAAATCACAAGGTATAAAAAGGTATTCACTGAAATTATAGCAGAAATTTTTCACATCTAGGGAAAGAATTCAGTATTTAAAAGGCATACAGAATCCCAAATAACCATGACCAGAAAAGAACCAGTCCGTGACACATCGTAATAAACATTTCAGAAATTCAACAAAAAGAACACTAAAAACTGTGAAGAGAAAAACAGCAAGTAACTTATAAAGGCAAGTCCCTCAGCACAACGGCAGGTTTCTCAGCACAAACCTGAAAAGCCAGGCGAGGGTGGGGATGGACGGAGGGATGGACGGACGGATGGACGGAGGGCGGACCGAGCGTGGGTGAGCAGCGGGGATGGGTGAGTGGGCGGACGGACGAGCTCAGGTACGTGTGAACAGGACAGGGCGAGCAGGTGACTACAGAGAGGCGGCACGCATCTGCCGTCGCCAGGCACCACAGAGCTCACACTCACCGCCAAGGGCCCAGCCTCGCCCCCGTCACCAGCCCCCGAGACGCAGCCCCACCCAACAGCCATCGAGCCGCTGCCAAGAGGAAAGGACCGTTTCCAGACTGGAGCTCGGTTCAGGTCCGGCAGCTCCCTCCGAGAACCCGCAGGGCAGCCCGTCCTGGTGGGCTCGAGCTGGCTGCTCCTGCTGTTCTGTCCTTCCTTCCACACACATCCGTCACACACCCGTGCCACGCTCGAGGACGGTGACCCTGCGGCCAAGGGTTTCACAGACCCGGACAGCAACACACTGACGGCCACGCTGACGCCCAGGGCCACTCGCTCGGGCGAGAAAGAAGAAAACTCCAGAAGGCCGCCCGGAGTGGGGGCCCTTAATCCGTCCTCAAAAATCCACCCTCAGAAAACACCAGAGTTCTCCTCCCGAGTCTCAGCTCTGTGGTTTTCGCAGATGCTCCGACGGGGAAGTCCTCTGCCCCTGATTTAGCAGAATGGGCGCTGGATTTTGCACATCTTCTCTGCAGCTGATATGCTCATGCCGTGTTCCTTCTGTAGCTTGTTGGTGTCCTGGATTATAGTCATTGAGTTTTGAACGTCCTTGAGTCAGCCGTGTGCACTTGAGATAAACCCCATTTGGTCAAGATGCATAATCCTTGTTACTCACTTTGAATTCCATTTGCTAATATTTTGCTGAGAAATTTTCAGCTATGTTTCTGCGATGCATTCCTCTGTCCTCTTTTCTCGTACAGATATTTTGTGGTTTCAGGAGAACAAAGTTGGCCACGTAGACTAAGTTGCAAGATGGCCCTGGATGCTTCTGATTTTCGGACTGTATCGCAGAGAAATGTGATTTGCTCCCGAACTGCTGGCAGAATTCGCCAGGAAGCCATCTGGCCCGGTGCTTCCCGGAACTCGGAAGGTGAGGTGAATCCCTGCGACAGGAGCCAGTTCAGACGCCTTCTCGTCGTGTGGGTTTGGCAGACGGCGCCCTCCGGGGACTGACCCACAGTCCCCTGCGCACGCTCTGCAGGCCGCTCCGAGGGCTCCCTCGTGGTCCTCGGGTCCCTGCGGCGGCCCCTCTCTCTGATCTACCAACTCGGGCGGTGTTACTTTGAGCTGCCTGGCTAGTTTATCAGTTTTTTGTTTGTTTGTTTGTTTTTTTGAGACAGGGTCTTGCTTTGTAATTCAGGCTGGCCCTGAGCTCACTATACAGCCCAGGCAAGCTGCCGCGAACTCAGCAATCCTCCTGCCTCTGCCCCCCGAGTGCGTGAGCCACCACGCCCAGCACTGTGGTATGGCTGGTGGGCGTGAGTCGCCTCGCCCAGCATTGTATGTGGTTACCGGGGATCGAGCTCAGGGCCCTGCGCTTGCAAGGCAGGTGCCGGAACCACTGAGCTAATCCTCCGGCCCCTAGTTTATCAGTTTTATTCAACTGTTAAATGAAATTTTCCCATTTTATTGATTCATCTTCTAGTCTTTACTGTTTTTTCTTTCTATTCACTGTGGACCTGATATTCTTTTTTTCTAGAGTCCTAAGGTGAGAACTTGAATGACTGATTTTAGAACTTTGTGATCCATGCATTTAATTCTATGAATTCTCTAAGCATTTGTTTTACACATTCTGCCAATTTTGGATGCATTGTATCTTCATGTTTCTGTAGTTCAAAATATTTTTAAATTTCTGTTCAGCGCCCTTTGACCCACCTGTTACTCTGCAGCTATTTTGGGACAACTCACTGTTGTCTGGAAACGCACGCGTGTGGGTTCCTACCTTTCAGGTGTGTAGGGACGATCCCCAGCCCGGTGCGCTGAGCCCTGGCGAAGGGCCGTGTGCTGGAAGTGTGTATTCTAGCCGTCCGTAATGTCAATTAGACGCACCTGATGGATGGTGCCGTTCGGTTCAGCTGAGCTCTTGCAATCTGCTGCCCGCTGGACCCATCCGTTACTGACAGCAGTGCTGAGCCCCCAGCTATCACGGTGGGTTTGTCTGTTTCTCCTTGAAGCTCTGTCTGCTTCCTGATGCTCTGCTGCTAGGCACACGGGCACGTGCATCCACCAGAAAGGCCGTGAGACAGGACAGTGTCCCCAGCCGTGGGACATGGGTCCTCCCTCCCCCAAGGCACACAGCGGACTCGGGCCACAGCCGCGGTGCGCTTGCTGGCAGCCCTGCGCGGTGCGTGTGCCCCACAAGTTCCCCCGGGCGTGGACAGGGGACCGCGGCCCAGGCGCCCCATGGTGCTGGACCTGGACGCAGACCCCTGCAGCGGCAGGGGTGTGCCCTGAGCGGAGACGTGCCGCTCCCTTGGGCGACAGCAGCCGCTACGGCCGCAAGCTCCTCGGCAGGCCTGGGCCGCAAGGTGTCCACACCGCGCTCTCGGGGCCGCAGGGCCCAGGGCCAAGGTGGCCAGGGAGGGCCCACGGCACCCGACGCCCGAGCCCGAGACCCCCCAGCGGGTGCGCTCTTCCGAGACCCCTGCGGGGCCAAGGGGCGCACGAGAGGGCAGCCTCCCCGAGCGGCGCCCGGACCAGCCCCGGCCACCCCAGGCCGCAGCCCTGCGCCCGAGTGGAGGTGGCAGCCCGCGCCTGCGACGGTGCCATTTAATCAGACACCTCGCCAGCACAGCCTCCGGCAGCAGCGCCTCGGGACAGCTGCTGTCGGGAGAATCGCCACGTTTGTTAAACGGCTTCAGATTTTTGTTTTCCTCCCACAGGCTCCAAGTTGTTTCTGGTCCCATTGCTGATTAGTTCCAGCCAAACCTGTCTTGTCTCATCAAAAGAAAACATGTGCATTCTGTTCCCCAGCAGCGTGCGGGGCTCTATCAGCACGGCCCAAGTGCCTCGTCACCCCAAACCAGCTTTGCTCTTTCCTTCTGGTCTCGGCGCCAGGGCTCGAGCCCAGGGCCTGGCGCATGCTGGACAAGTCTCCGCTCTGAGAGCCAGGACAGCGCCCAGGACAGCGGGGACAGGCGCAGCCCTCCACGCACCCGCCCCGAGACCCCGCGGCTCCTCGGCCAGGTCCAGCTGCCTGCACCGCCGGCCCGGCGCCCCGGCCCAGCTGGAGCCTCCGGACGGGCCCCAAGGTCCCCGTGGGCTCAGCGCCCCCTCCCCGGGGGAGGGACCACCCCTCCCCCAGGCCCATCGTGAATCCAAACCCCGAGCTCCTCTCCCAGCAGCGAGGCCTCCGCCGGCCACCAGCCGCCCCGCAGCCCTGGGGACAGTGCTGCCCGCAGGGCCTGCACAGGCTCAGGGGCACTGAGAGTCTGACCCCAGGGGCTCCGACCGGCGCCCCGCTGTCCAGCGTGGAAGGAGGGGCTCCCCGAGCTCCTGGCCACACCCACCCCCATCCTCACGACACCTTCCACGGGGGAAGAACGAGAAACAGATGTGAGTCATGAGACAACTGAAGGCCAGAAACCCACTCAGGGTTGACACGAAGCCCATGGCCAGGCAGACACACCCCTGTGAGCCTGGACTCGGAGGGCTGAGGGGGCTCGAAGCAAAGGACATTAGGGGGCCAGAGATTTAGCTCAGTGGCTCCAGCGCCTGCCTAGCAAGCACAAAGCCCCTGGTTTGACCCCTGGTTACCCCAGACAATTATACCAGGCATGGAGACTCACGCCCACCAGCAATCAGTACCACACACCACAGTGCCAGGTGTGGTAGCTCACGCCTGTCATCCCAGCACTCGGGAGGCAGAGGCAGGAGGATTGCTGAGTTCCAGGCTTGCCTGGGCTACATAGTGAGCTCAGGGCCAGCCTGAACTACAAAGCGAGACCCTGTCTCCAAAAAAAAAAAAAAAAAAAGACACCAGGGAAGGGCCGGGCCAGGCTTTCCAGCCGCCAGCCTCGATGCTCCGGCCCACAAACCTGGCTTCCTCCGTGTCACTCAGGGGCCCGGAGACCAAGGAAACTGCTACCGCAGCTGCGAACTCACATCAGTGCCCAACAGGCGAGCAGTCTCCTGGCACAGTGGGCACATGGAGGCAGCCAGGCAGGCACAGCCTGCTCCCCTGCCGGGCTCTCCAGGCCTCCTCCTCCGTGCCAAGGACGCTCTCTGCACAGCGCACGGCCCTCGGGCACAGGACGCGCTGCGGCTGTGGCTGGTGCCGACCCGAGCAGGCTCCCAGCGAGGCAGCAGTGGCAGCGTGGGGGCGCAGGGGTGGCAGAGCGGGGCAGGAGTGGGGAGGGCAGCCGGACGCGGGGCCCAGACGGGGCACCCCAGACCAGCCCAGCGCCGGTGCCCGCCTCACCCCCTTGGTCTCCTCTGTGGCCGTCTGGGCCGAGGAGCCATGAAGGAGCTGTATATGCCCACAGGGCACCGACAGCCTTGGAAACTCTGCAGTGAGAGGAAGGAGGGCTCAGCCCCAGGGGCTGGGATTTAACCCGCTCCCTCGCCCAAGGAACTGAAACCTCCCTGCGCAGCCCCACCTGTGCACCCCGTTACTTCCTCTGCCCCCCCCCCGTTAAACCCTGTATGAACCCAGCACCCTCGGGTGCTGAGCTGCCCCATCTCAGAGCCGCCACCTGCCAACTGGTGCCAAGACGCTCCCGGCCGGCACCGCCGCCTCCTCTCTGCCTTGGCACCTGTCGCAGAGTCGGGCCCCAGCTGGTGGCAACTACGGCCTCCTCCAGCCAGCAGCCCCTTGGGGAAGGCGTCAGAATGCCCACCAAGGTGCCAAGCACTCCCACAACCTCAGGCCCAGCCTCCACGTCTCCCTCCACATCTGCGGCAGTCCCACAGCCCTGTCCCGCTAAAGACACCGGGGGTCAGCCCACAAAGGCCAGGCTGCCCACAGGACCCAGCCCATCGCCGCAGGAGGACACCGAGACAGCGCCCTGGGAAACGGGACCCAGCCACGGGCCAGGCCTGGCTGGGCAGCTACCCACCGAGAGAGGGCAGCACTGAGCCAGCCTGATGGCCACACTGATCCGCGTCCCAGGGCTGCACCTTGTCTGAAACACTAACTGAGAGGCCGCTGAGGACTACGCTCCGTCCTCCTGGGCGCCAGGACGGGCACCCTGCCCTGCCGGGCACCCTGCTCACCCAGAGCGGGCCCCCTGGAGCACAGCCCCGGGCCCGGTGCCGCCTGCCAGGTCGGGCTGCAGGACTGACACAGGGCCTGGGCGCCTGGGGACAAGCTGGCCCCGCAGCATGGCAGGTGCAGGGACGGGGAGGCCGGGTACCCGGTGGGGCCTGCAGCTTGGCCAGCGGAGCCAGAGGCCACTGCCAGGAGAGGCTCCGACTCAGGCCAGCTGCCCAAGTGGCCACCCCACTTCCTGCAGCCCAGGCTCCCGCCCTGCCCCAGGACAGGACGGCAGCCCCCAGACTTCTCTGGGAAGAACATCTGCATCTGCACAGCTGCGAGACACCCTGAGGGGCGCAGTAGTGAGTAACACCGCCCAGCACGGTCGGAGGCTCAAGGCGCCACCGGGCACCCCGCGCACACTGCAGCCGTCTGGAGGCTCGAGGGCCTCCGGCTCACTCAGCCTCCTGGTGCTACGGGAATGAAAAGGCCACGCCGTCCAAATACTGACTTTATTTTTAATATAAAAAATGCAAATTTGGAAACCCACCCTACTTTTACCCCCTAACATAATGCTTTACCTCTTAAAATAAAAATAAAGTACTAATTCTATATACATCACATGTACCATACAAAAATGTATCCAAAGTTCTATTGCTACCAAAGTTCTAAATTAAAACAAGTTACAGAAAGCCCCTCATTGTAAACAAAAGATTACAAGTTACAAAACCAAAGTACACACAGGCCAGAGTCGTTTATAGAACTACACCACACACTCTGCTCCCAAACCGAGTCGAGTTGTTATGTGCCTGTATAAAAATGCATATTAATATACCTTTGCAAATTTATTTTTCTTTATAAAGCAAATGAATACACTTTCTACAATAAATAACCCGCTGGGAGGCGCGTCTGTGGGAGGGCGGGAGCGGCCACCCGCCCGCCCGCCCGCCCGCGTCGCCGGCGGAGTGTTTTTGGTGCTCTGCAGGCGGTGCACACAGCACAAATGGGCTCTCCTCCTCTCTGCACAAAGTACCATTCAAAATAAGGTCATTTTCTTTCTTAAAATACACATTTGTCACTGTAAATTTACATCCCGTCTTATTAAATAAGTGGTACTCTGTGTAAAGAGTATGATTTACAAAATTATTAAACATTCAAAAGTCTGGAAAAAAAAAAAGGCTACGGTAATGAAAGGGAGGCACGTGGCACCAGGGCGAGCGGCACGCACGCCACGCAGCTGGGCACACACCCACCCTGAAGCGCCAGACCGGGCGGTGTCCGAGGAGACTGGGAAACAAAGCACCCCCTCCCTGGGGAAGGAAAAAGAATTAAACAACTACGACTAGAAATCAGAATAAGTTAAGTTCTGAACAATATACAAACATGTACAGCGCGTGGACACCACAGACAAGCCCCGCCCGAGCCCGATGCTCAGTCGATGTCGCTGAGGTCGCTGGCCGGCTCCCCGTGCACGCGGCTCAGGTGGGTCATGGCGCGGTCGAAGGCGATGCGCACGGCCTTGCGGATGCTGGAGTTCCTGCCCTCCATCATCTTCAGCTTGTCGATGGTCTCGTCGATGCCCAGCGGGGCCATCTTGGACTTCGGGAGCCACTGCCTTCGGGGAGAACGGGGCGGTGAGCCTGGCGGCGGCCGTGCAACAGCCCTCGGCCTCGCATCGCCCGCTCCCTCCCCAGCCTCCCGGCGGCCGAAAAGGACGAGCAGGGCACACACACGTGTGCGGCACCTGCATGGCCCGGGCGAGGGTATACAGCGCACTTGTGACACGGGCAGGCAGCCCCAGGGCAGACGTCTGCCGGGCAAGGGGATGCGGCCTGAAGGGCCGAGAGCCAGCCAGATAGAGCCGGGCGCAGGGTGAGACCAGGAGACGGCAGGAGCACCGGGCAGGGCACCAGGCCGGGCCTCGGTGGAGCGAGCGGCACCGCAGTGGCCCCGAGCCGCCTGGCCCCGGCCCGTCCAGTGGCCGGGAGGGACGCGCACCTCGGCGCACTCACCAGCTCCTCTTGTTGTCGAAGAACAGGACGAGGAAGAGCTTCTCCTCGGACCGGGTCTGCATGTGCTCGCCCACCTTCAGCACGTCCAGGGGCGGCGCGGGGATGGTGACGCCGTTGTGGTGGCCGGGCACGCGCGGCATCTTGGGGTCTATGATCTGCCGGGAGCACGCACGGTCACTCAGCGTCCCGCCCGAGGCGTCCGGCCCGCACACGCCAACCTGCGCCCTGCGGCTCGGAGCTGCGGCCGGCCCGGGGGGCAGGCCCTGGCGGCACCACTCACCAGCGCGGGGTAGGAGGGGTAGCCGCTGCACTTGGCCCACACCACCTTCAGGGGCTCCAGCGCGGAGGCGGCGGCGTCCGTGGAGATCCACATGCTGCTCTGCCCCACCTCTGGGGGAAGGAAGGAGGGCGGAGGGGCCCGATGGTGAGCGCTGCCCCGGGCCGGGGCTCCCGCCTCCCCACCCCTGCCGACCTGCCCTCGCACGGGCCACCAGGTTCCCAGCCCCTCCCCACCCCAATGCCCTGCAAGGACGGCTCTCGTGGCAGGTGCACTCTAGGGAACGAACGCCCCAAGTTCAGGACTAAAGTCCTGGCTGCCTCCAAAGAACAAGCCCCACTTGTCCCAGCAGAGGGCGCTCGGCTCCAAGGCCAGGAGCTCCAGGACTAGCGCTGAAGATGGGAGGTCTGCGGGGCCCTGTCCGCCTCCCACGCTCTAGCAAAGCCATCCCCGAACATGGCCCTCCACAGAGCACCTGCTGGGCCCCGCCACACCCGGGGACGCTGGGGCCCGGCCTCCGACAGCCCTACCCCACACTCTCACTGCAGGCCCACCTCCCAGGGAGCCCTGTGCCTGGAGCCCCGAGGGCGGGCCTGGGGTACCTCTGGGCCACGTCACGCCGCCCCCAGCCCTGCTCAGGGACAGCACCTGCCCCAGACCCTCTGCGGGAGGAACCCCCCAGGCCCTGCGTGCTCAGCTCAGCTCAGCTCAGGGGCTCTGCACCCTGCCGACGCCTGGGGCCGCACAGGGCTCACCAGCTGCGATCCGGGCTGCCTTGGCATAGTTGCCATTCTCAATGCAGGAGATCAGCTCGCTACGGTCCTCCAGCGTGTGCCTGCGCACGAGAGCGGGCTTGCCGCGCCCGCACCTGGGAGCGCTGAAGCTGCGGGGGGGGCAAAGGAGGGTGTCAGGGGCGGCGCCGCGGTGGCACCCACCCGCGCTGCACCATGACCAGGCTGCTCTGCTCGGCTGCCGACCGGCAGGCCGGCCGGGGACAGGACAGCGCCCCACGCCCGGGACCAGGCCTGCAGGCAGGGCCGGTGCTAACATGGCACGCGTGCCCACCCTGCCCCACTGCCAAGAGCGCCCCGGGCAGCCAGACGGCCACGCGGACCCCACCCTGCCGAGGAGGGCGGGCCGGGGCTGCGCCCCCTGACTTCCCACCGACCCCAAAACGCCAGAGGCAGATGCAGACACGGTACGGGAAACCGTCCTACCAGGCCGAGTGCACACACGGGTCGGATCCCAGGCCAGGCTCTCTCAGGGCCCTCAGGTCGGGAGCCGGGGTCCCGGGGCCCAGAGCAGCCGGGCGGGCGCTGGGAGCAGGGGGCCCTCGGAGGCTGCGCAGGCGGAGCCGAGGCGGGGCCCACCTGGAGCCGCAGAGCGGGCTGCTGCTGGAGGAGATGCTGGACTCGGACACGCAGCGCCGCCGGGGGGCGGCTTTCCTCCCCGGGCCACTGCCCGGGTCCTGCTCGCTGCTCGAGCCCCCGAAGCCATTGGTGAGACCTGAAACACAACAGGCAGACGCGGTCAGCCCGGGCGGCAGCGTGGCCCGACTCTGCCCCACGCCGAACCCTGACTGTCAGCCAGTACGGGGTGCGCGTTCCCAACAGCTCGCGCTGCACACTGTCTTCAGCCCACATTGCCCAGGGCCAAGTGCAGGCCTCAGAACCCCGGCACACAAAGCAGCACCTGCTGCGCAAAATCAACACCACGGGTGGAAACCGAGTGGGGGCTGTGCTGTGCGCACAGCTGGACACGAGGCAGGTGTCTGCCCGTCCTTCCCTCCGGGCACCCGAAGCGGAGGCTCTCGCTGCCCCTCCCCAGCTAACAGGCTGCGTCACACGCTTCTGCGAGCTGTGACAGAGGCCGCTTGTCCAAACCAGAGCCCCAGGGGCACGGGGAGCCGTCACGGACGAAAGTACACTATCTGTGGAGCTCCAGGGAGAGTACATTAGGGCCTTTTAAAATCTTGTTTCTAAACACAGAAATTAATACGGACCTTGAAAATGCTGACAAAACTCTTTAATTAAAAACAGAAAAAGAGGCCCCACTGCGCCAGAGCCCTGGGCCGCTGAGCAGACCAGCTCAGCAAGCGCCAAGAGGCAGGGCAAGCCTCGGGTCCGCCCAGGGCCCGCGCCTCCCCCACACGGCAGGCACGGCTGTCACAGCCACAGCCGGGGCGAGACCAGCCGCGCGCCTGGCCTGGCACCCTAGGGTGCGACAAATGGGCGAGGGGGTCACAGAAAGGAGTCCCATCTTCCCACCTGTCATCCTTTAAAAATTACAAATCCACACCCAAAGCGCAATGTGTGAATTGGTGAATAAAACAACTTCTCAGAAAGCTTCTGGCCTTGGTGGCCAGAGCACAGAGCTACCGGCAGTCTGGGCACCTGTGCCTTCCTCCGGGAAATTCGGACGGAGTCCTTGCCACCCTCCAATGCCCGGGCACTGGCAACGCAGGCGATGCAGGCAGGGAAGGAGCTGGGCCCGGGGGCTCAGCCATGGGCAGAGACCACATTCCACTCTGACCTGAGTGACCGAGACGACTGCCCAGTACAGATGGACAGACGGACAGGGCCCAGGCCCCACACAGCCCAGGACACACAGGGTCTGGGAAGGGCCCACAAGCCCAGTGCGGCTGCCGAGCAGGCACAGGGCACGGCTCTGCGGACGAGTGTGTACGTGCCGGACGCCCTCGCAGGACCCTCTGGACTATGGCGCAGGCCGAGCCTCCGGAGGCCGAACCAACGGGGCCAGAAAGATCAAAACCAGAAGCGGCCAGGGCCGGGCACCGTCTCCCACCCCTGTCTGGCTCATCAGGCTCAGCTGAGGAAGACCAGGGCAGGGTTGCGGCCGGCTGACTCGCACTTTGGGTGGCAGCGGCTGACGAAGAGAAGACCAGAACCACCTGCCTTGAACCCAGCCTGGAGACAGGGCCCGCCCTGCCACGCTGCCCAGGACGGCACACCAGCCCCCAAAGGGTGGTAGCCGCTCCACCCCAAGGCGCAGGATGAGCCCCACAGTGGCACAGAGGGAGCAGAAGAGGACGGAAGTTCAGTGACTGGGGAGGAAGAGAGTGATCCGCTCCCCCGTCTTCTGAGTGTTGAGGGTCCGGGTCACGTATCTGGACCACAGGCTGTTTACACACAGTTGTTCACACCTTACGTGGAGGTGCGCTGAGCATACGGGCGGCCCCGGGGACAGTCCGGGAAAGACCGAGGCCGACTGACAGAGCAGGCCGGTGCCAGGCCAGTCAGGAAGGGTGCGGCAGGGAGGCGGGCAGGCGCCCGTGTGCTCAGACCAGGCTGTGGAAGGCCACAGTAGCCCTGGACCCTGGGTACGTCCCAGGAGACGACAGCAACGGCGACAGAGGAGGAGGAGGAGGAGCTGAGCTGACGTGGAGAGGTCCTGCTTGCTGTGTGACCTGGGACCTGCCGCTGTGTGCTCTGGGGGTTCTGGCTGGAAAGGCACCCTTTCAGGGCCAGGCTGTGGGGCTCCCCAGCAGCCCAGCAAGCCTGCAGGACCGGAGAAGACGCTCGCTCACCCAGGAGATCTGGAGTCCCAGGCCCTGCCCAGGGTACCCACGGAGCGCTGGCACTCGCCCCCGAGGCAGCCACCTGAAGCTTATGACGTGGGCGGGCAGCACTGAGGTCAAGAGAATCCTGGAGACAGCTCTCCAAGGGCCAGGAGCTCAGCCCCACACAGCCCCAAGCACCGGGCCCAGGCCCAGAAGCCCCCGTCCCTGACAGCTCACACATGGGCAGGACAAAGCCCCCCGTGCCCTGCCCAAGGCGCCCCGGGGTGCGGCGATGCAGACCCCAGGCCATGGGGAGCCAGTGGCCAGGAGCTGTCCCTCCCACAGCTCTGCACACCAGGAGAGCTCGCCCTGTGCCGGCAGGCAGCACGGGCTGCCAGCCCCCTGCCCCGCAGGGAGAGGACATCTGCAAGCCCGGAGGCTTGTGGCTGACAGCGACGTGCCGGCGTCAGAGAGCCCATGCCCTCTGGGCAGCACGGCATGAGCGCAACAGGCTGTGGCGGGCGGCACCTGCCCTCTTCTACCGGCTCGTTCTACTGTTACAGCTGCCGCAGAGCTGCACCTGGGTGCACGGCAAGCTCTCCGCGAGCACGGCAAGCGAGCAGGCGCAGGCGCTGGCTGCTCTAAGGGAGGCTCTGGCGACGCGCCAGGCAGCGGCCGGGGCAGGACGTCTGGCGGGTGCCACGGCCAGCGCTCAGCACGGCGTGAGCAAGACAGGCGCCGGCACGGGCTGCAGTCCCCGAGGGAATAAAGGAAGGAGACTTAAGGAAGAAGGAAGCCAGGCAGAAACACGACGCAGAGCTGCTGACGGCGGAGGAGACTCCAGACGGGGCCGCGCCGAGAGCTCAGCCCTCCGGACGCCGCCTGACCGCTCGCGCAGAGCCCGCGGTCACAGCCCGTCCTGGGCGCGTGCAGGGTGGCGCTCAGGCTGTCCACGGCGCTGCTGGGCTGGCACACACCAGGCTGTGCGCGAGGAGAGCAGGGCACTGCGCTGTCCCCACTCCCGGAGGGCAGCGGCCCCGGCGGGCCTGGCAGAGCGAGGGCTGCCGGGCGGCGCTTCCTGCAGGCGCTGGCGCTGCTGCTCTTCAGAGGGCGGCTCCAGCGCAATTCGCACGCACTGTGTGCAGGGGAGGAGCAGCTGTCGCCTGCGTCCCTGAGGCTGCGAGCAGACTCCAGTCCAAGGTGAGGTCAGAGAAAAGATCAGGGTCTGAGGACCAGGACCCAGGACCCAAGCAGTGAAGTGAGAACCAGGAAAACAGCGCGGAGCCGCTCGGTCTGACGGAGGGCAGCGCAGGACCCAGGCACGAAGACCGGCCTCTCACCCCACCCAGGCCACAGCCATCTCCACCGAGTCTCAAAGGAAGCAGCAGGCGGCACAGTCCCCGAGGAAGGACGCTATGGGGCAGGCTGTCTCTGCGAGCCCGGTGCCCATGGCCGTCGCATGCCCGCCCCGCGGCAGTGCAGGGCTGGCCGGGTGTGGAGGCGCAGCTGGCACGACACGTCGGCACTCGGTCTAACGCGGGTCCTGAAGCGCGCTGGAGACACCAGCCCTGCCAGTTCAGGGCCAGGTGAGTCTGGAAAAGCTCAGAAGGCTCCAAATAGTCACATCCTCAGAGAGCGAAGAGTGCCACTCGAGCCAGAAATCCAGTGCGCAGAGGGCACCCGACGTTCGGGTGAAGGCAAGGCCAGGCTGGTGGCAGGACTGGCGCCTCTCGCCCGTGCCCGGCCGCCCTGGGCAGAGCAGATGCAGCAGCGGCCGCCTCACGCTCCCGAGGCTCTGATCTTAGCACTAAGGCTCCCAGGCTGCTCAGGGCGCACTTAGGGATTCAATTCGCATCCACTGAAATCTACTGCCACTCTGGAATAAGAAAGCAGAAATCTCCATTTCAGTCAGGGTCAGAAGCACACTGCGGCCACAGCGCTCAAGGTCTGCGCAGACGGCGCCAGACTCTCCGTCACCACCGCCATCTGCGACACACTCCGCGGACACTTGGGGTCAAGAACGGGGAGAGGCCTGACCCCTACAAAGAGCGTCTGGCGAAAAGCCTGAGGGGCCTCGGACGCCGGGTCCGCAGCCCAAACAAGAAGACGCCCGGAGAAGCCGCCCTCACACACGGAGACGCTGCGAGGTGTGGCCCTGGCCCAGCGCCCTGCGCCCTGCGTGGCCCGACAGCTGCCAAGCCCCAGGAGACGACGGCAGCCTCAACCCCGCCCCTGGGCCGAGGAGCCGGGGCCTCGCTGACACGGAGCCCACGCGTGTCCCGGCATCACGGGCATCCCAGGAGCGCCACGCGAAGCAGAGCCTGCCCCTCCTAGTGGCCGAGAAAGGACGATGAGTACTTAAGAGGAGGACTGAGAAGCCTGGCTCTCTCCTCAGCACACTCTCTGAAACAGTTACATTGCTTTGTGTTTCTCAGAAATAAAAATTTTTTATGAGATGTTAAAATACAAATCAGTATCAATCCATCAAGATAAGAGGACTTAAGTTCCTACAAATGTATTAAAACTTAGTAAATCTCTATGAAAGCAATTACATATGCCAAGTCAAAAAGAAACTTATCAAGAGGCCCCAGGGGGCACAGCATGGGAGGGGAGGAGAGGAAGGAGGAGAAAGAGAAGGAAGGGGGATAGCACAGGGCAGGCAGGGCAGGCAGGGGAGGCAGGGGAGCCGGAGGGCAGCGGGAGGACTGGCCGGGGATGGCTGCAGCCCGGCCTGAAGACCTCGCGGCACGCTGCAGGCTGGGAAACGCAGCACGGGTGAGAAGGGTGCGGCCACCCGCAGGCGCCCCCGGCCGACCGGCTCGGCAAGGCTCCGGGACACAGCGTCGGCAGGCCTGACACCGCGCCAGCCCCGGCCCTCGCTGGAGAAGCCAAGGGGCGGCCAGCACTCCGGCCCGGAAGGGGTGTGGCGGTGGAGAGGCGGCACGGGACCCAGCTTGGTCCGGCGCTGAGAGAGACACGTGTGCAGAACAGGGACACTGGCGATCTGACTGACCCCGGCCCTCCCAGCCGTTCCAGAGCGGTGGACGGATGACAGCCACTCCTTGAAGAAAAAGTGCGGCTTTCATCACAGAGGCTGGGAGCAGAGGCACCAAGCCCGCCCTCCAAACCCGGCCGAGAGCACTTCGCGGAGACACGCAGCCGTGAGTTCGGGCGCGCAGTGGGAGCCTCCCGCACGTCAGTGCCGCACGCCGCAGGGCACACAAGCTTCTGGTCTGGAGAAGCAGCTTCAGAGGTGACCACAAGCGCCACGCAGCGACAGAGCGAGGACCGAACCCTCGCGGGCCCGGGGCTGCAGGCGGGAACGGAGGCCCCTGTGCAGGCCCACGGGCGCCGGGGTTCCAGCAGAGCCCTGCGGGGCGGTCCCGGCTCGCCCACCCCGAAGCACACATCCCCTTCCGGTGCTCGGCGATGCCCAGAAGGGACGAGGAGGGACGGGGCACACACGCCGCGCCAGGGGCGGCCCGACCCAGTCTGCGGAGAGTGCGCTGCCACTGCCCAGAGGCACCGGCCCAGCCCCGCAACTCAGGGCTGCAAAGGCAAAACCCCGGGGCTCCACTTCTTCTCTGGAAATTAAGAAAATGCTGCAAACACAAAGCTCCGCACCAGACAGATTCAGACTAGAGATGCCCACGGGGCGGGTGGCACACACCACGCAGGCGGCAGCCTGGCATTTACCTGTGTCCAGGCGCTTTCCCGGGGACTCCTCCTCCACCTCGGAGTCTCCACACGTGCTCCGCGACCTTTTCCTTGGCTGCAGGAGAGTCTCCAACCTCGGAAGGACTACAGACAAAAAGGTTTTGGTCCCTAGCTGAGGAGAAGTTGGCTGGGTTTCAGTGTTCTTGGCAGACTTTGGGGGGCTTACACTTTTCGGTTTGCAGAAGAGAACAGAAGTGCGTCTGTTTACATCGCTTGATGGCTCCGCCACCGCGGAGGCCGCCGCCGCCGCCGGCACATCGCCACTACTGGCGAGGGTGGGCTCTGCAGGGTGTCCGCTTACCAGTGCGCTCTGAGTGCAAGGGCTATGTGGTGCATTATCAAATGTGACTCTTTTGGATAGTTTACTCTGCTCGGGGTTCAGTTCTACTGGTCTGAGGGTTGGTGGTTCTGAATTAGTCTCCGAGTCTGAAGGAAGAGGTAATGCATCTGATGGTTCAAGTTTAGGGGGAGATTTATCTCCTGAAAAAATTATAAATAAAGTGATTTTTGAAAACTGAAGATTATAAAGTCTGTTATAAAACTTACTATAAATGTGAAGTCCACCAAAACACTAATTCAATTAAGGAAACAAAGCATCACACACAACCGTCTGCTGAGCAGGGACCGGCTCGGGGCCATCGGGTCACCTGGGTCACGCTGTGTGCATCTTCCTAACAGTCACGGGCCAAGGCCTGCGGCCCTCCACCCAGGTGCAAAACCACTCTGGAAAAAGTGTCGACATATATTTCACACACACCAGTATTTACACACAGCATTCGAGTTCATGAAAACCTGCAATCGACATACACTTACCTTGAGGACGACAACAGGCACAGAGCTAAGGGGGCCGAGCGGGCTCCCCGCAGACCTCAGGGGACTGAGCTCTTGTGGCCCTGACCAGGGCTCTCCAAAGGAGGCCCAGCCCAAGACCGGCCGTGGCCAGAAAGGATGCTGGAGGCGGGCAAGACATTCGCCCCACTCTCCTCGCCCCCGGGCGCCTCTCCCAAAGCCTTATTCACCCGGGACATTAAAGTCCAGTCTTTGGAAACAGAATGTCTTAACTTCTTTAAAAAACTATTTTAAAACTACCAACTTTAAATGACCTGGAGCTAGGGAGGCACAGATGGCTTCACATACTAAGAGCCCAAGGGACAGGACGGGACAGGCTGTGCGCAGAGCGCAGGCCACAATGGTGTCCTACTGAGCAGGACTCGTTTTGGCTACGGAAGTGTGATACAAAACAAAGCCAAGGGAGCATACAGCAGCTTTAGCACAGTCTCACTAAAGCTGCAAACTTCCCACAAAACATTTGAAATATGTAAGGTTAACATTTTAAATCTGAAAACTCACGTTGAAAGTTACAGCTTTAGAAGCTTCTCTTACGCTTGTCGGTAGTTTGATTAACTCAGAGCCAACCTTTTGGGATGGTCTATAAAAAGTTCTCCCTAACTACATCAAAGAGAAGCCAGCAGGGCTGAGAGCTGGGCCCTGACCACATGGCCTCCCTGCCTGGGCTCCCGTTCCCCGTGTGCCAACAGTGTGCTGCGCCCTGTGACCGGCGCCTCCAGCACGCTGGGGACAGACACAGGGCTGCTGTCACAGGGCTTCTACCCCAGATGCTACAGACAAAAGGCACAAGCCCACCCGTCTGTGGGCTGAGGCGGGACGCGGGCTGGGGCACCGAGTCACTGGTACAATGGAGGTGACAGAAGCTCCCTGCTCCTCCTGCTTGACACCACGGACATGGGGGAAACCGCGCTCAGGACGCACTGTGGCCCTGCGCAGACGGGACTGGGCACACGAGGCCTGTTCAGAGTCTCCCACAGACGGTGCAGACTGTGCCGGGCGATGGGGCACCGCGGTGGCCGCCAAAGGCTGGCGGGCGCAAGTGGGGCTGGGCCCGCTTGAGGTGCCTCAGGGTGGCCCCGCCCCCTCTCCCCGAACCTCTGCCTGGCCCCCGTCTCCGCACATCCTGAGACGCTCTGAAAGGGCCGTGCCCTCGCCCGCGGCTCCAGCCAAGAGCCCGAGAGAGCAATCCACCCGCCCTCCTACCCACGAGGCCCTCCGGGGCCCTCCTCTCAACCACGGCCACCCAACACGCCCGCCCGGCCCCTCTGCGCTCCACCCCTACTCTGGGCAGCCCTGCCACGTGCGCCCGGATTTCCAGGGCCCCAGGCACCACCCTGGGGTCTGCTGGATGCCATTCTGTGGCACTCACTGACAAACAGAGAGGGCAGTGGTGATGTCAGATGTAAAACCTCCTCCCCACTGGGGCCCACCCAGACCGGGAGACCGCTCTGTGCCTCAGTTTCCTCACACGTAAATGAGAAACCGCGACACCTGTATCCTGCAGGGTGGCTGTGGGGGGTTCCTCGACCAGTCTGCACGCAGTGCGCCTCAGCGGCTGGGGTCCCCGGCGGAGAAGTGCAACCATGAAAAGCTCTTTCCAGAAGCCCACTGAAGAGCCGGAGCTCCCTGAGCAGGGCAACCACGAACAGAGGAGGACGGTTTAAAGAAGAAAAGCTCACCAGCTACTACCCATTCCATGCTGTATTTAACTGCCTGTCACAGATGCTCTACAAAGCTCCGCAGGATGTGAATGCAAGCGCCAGCCGGGGCTATCAAAGCCGCCCCACAGAGACCCTCTGGCCAGGACTCCTCCCACAGACACAGCAGCAAAACCAATGGCCTGCACATGGCCTCCCACAGGACCAAGGTCCCGATCTGTCTGCACTGCATCCCGCACCAGCCATTGGGCTTTCGGCCACGGCAGCTCCAGACACCAGAGCAGGGCCTGTGGGGCGCCACCCCACTCTGCCAACCACTCCGACCCCATGTGCCTGCTCCCACTCCGTCCGCTGCCATCGGCAAGAAAGAGTTCCCACACTGTATTCCACGCCGAGCAGAAACCCTTCTAGACACAACTGAGGACACGCCCCATGTGGCGTGCGTGAACTGTAAGGGTGCCAAGCTACTATGCACACAGCAGTGCCAGTGCCAGTGCCAGCCCTGCCTGCACCCACCAGCCGGCTGAACCGTGGCCCGAGAGCCCGGGTTACCCCACAGGCTCATCACCACCTCGTCATGTGTGTCACGGCCCTCAACCCCAGGATCTCAGGAACCTGAAGTCAGCACTGGGCGCACAGACGCCCAGGCCCGGCTGCAGCAGGCCCAACCCCGCCGGCCAGGAATCTCCTTCCCTGCTCTGGTGCCTCGGCCTCACCCTGCCCAGCTTCTGCAAACACAAACCACAGGAGGCTCACTAAGGTACTCAACAACAGCCCTGAGATGGCCTGGTCCTGACAGGACTGCCCGCTGGGCGTGACGACGCGGGCCCTGCACTGCAGAAGGCAAGCCCGCGCCCCGAGGAGCAGGCTGAAACCAAGTGCTCCGGCCGCTGCCAACTCCCACCTCCACCCACGTAAACTCAGGCTCGCCCCGCCCCGGCTGGCTCCACCTCGCCTTTAGGGTGACTGGGCCCACCACCTCCCTTCCCTGCTGGCTCAGGGCAGGGGCCAGGCCCCTCCTTCCTGCAGCCCTTCCGCCTCACCGCGAGGAGCCCAGGCACACCGAACGCCTGACCACCCGCGCTGCTCAGGCTTCTGTCAGGGTCGCCACCCACCTCCTGTACCATGGCCAGCACTGCAAAGCAGCGAGGCACCGGCGCACCCTCTTCGAGTCAGGGGCCTGGGGCCGCACCGGCAGCAGGCACAAGGTCCTCGGCCCAGCCAGCCAGGGCCAGAGGGCAGGGCCTTTGAGGAGAGGCCTGGGAAGGTAACCCATGCAGCGGGAGGCTCGGTGCGTCTGGAGGCCGAGGCCAGGGCCTAGCTCCTCCAACGAAGGGGACTGACGGACAGCTCCTCTCTCACTCCCTCGGGGCCAACAGCACACGGACCAAGGAGTGGACAGACCCCAAGGCCATCCTCGGCCCCCAAACAGCCCGGCCACAGCCACCGGGGACCCAGCAGGGCACAAAGGGAAGAGCAGCCAGGGCCCGGCGTGGGACGGCTGTCAGTCCCGGAAGCAAACGCTCCTCTACAGCACGAGCAGGACCCGCACGAGGCAGCAGCACGCCCCGCGCTCACGGCAAAGCCTTCTGCAGAACACAACAGGAAGGCCACGCATCACGGGAGGACCAGGGCCTGCGCCGTGCACACGCAGAGGACGCAGCAGGAGCCAGCCGCAGGCAGACACAGGCCAGGAAGCCCCAGCGCCAGCACGTGCTCCTCAGGCGGCCGGCCAGCAGGGCGCCAGAACCACCGTGGGAGCCGCAGGTCTGCCCACCGGGAACTGTCACCACGCGCAGCTCACATGCCACTGGCGCTGCGTCATGCCAAAAGGGAGCAGCGGACACCAAACGCTGCCGCCCGGTGACATCTGTCCTGCTTGAAGGCTCCACTCCCATCGCGGCGACCCAGGGACCACTCAGGAAGGTCACAGCCGAACCGCCAGCACGGTGCGGAGGGCCTCCTCCACTGCCCACTGCGTGCGGCTGCGGGCACTGTCGTTGGGGAAGCCAGGAGGGCAGGGTTCGCACTGCCCTGGCCGGCGCTCGCCTGCAGCCTGCCCCCTGTGGCCTGGGCGTGAGCACGCCAGCTCCGCACCACCAGCCGCCCCACGCGGCCCCAGGTTGCCCTGCGTTCCCACTGGCCAGTGGGTTTCTCTGCCCACCTGTCCCTGCTGGCTGCCCAGTCCTTTCCCCAGTGTCCACCTGCCTGGCTGGGAGCCGTGGGCATCCACTGAGGTCACTTCCGGGAAGCGCTGCAGGGCTGCAAGGAGCAGCCTGGCCTCTGTCCAAAGCCTCCAGCAAGTCACCCTCACCACCTCGGGCGCGGTGCTGCCCTCACAGTTCAAAACACCCGCAAGAGCCCTTGGCTGACGCTCTGGCGTGTAACTCAGCAGCTCGCCCTCAGTTTACAAGCACACACACAGAAACACTGCCTTACCTTTACTGCTAAACAGGGAAAGATCAGACCCTAAACCATTCTCTTAAAAAGTTTTTTAGGCCCATGCTGAGAAAAACAAATCTCACTCTGTGTAAAGTTCACGGCACACAGCACAAGGGGCACAGATGGTAAAGTCTTCTCTAAAGGACACAGAACCGTGGGAAGACCCAGTGAGCAGAGCTTCACCGGCTTCAGAACTCACACACCTGCGGCAAGCGCAGGGCCTCGCCGGTGGGGCGTCAGGGCGCAGCCCCGGGCAGCGCTTACCTTCCTCGCCCGAGTCCGGCCCCGGAGGGGCAGCGTCCTCCTCCACGCCTCCCAGGCCGGGCCCCGCCGCGGCGGGCTGGCTGTGCTGCTGGCTCAGCTTGTTGCGCAGAAGGGCGATCTCCTTTTTGAGCAGCTTGGCCCGCTTGCTCCGTGAGCCACTGGACTTCATAGAGCAGGTGAGGTCCAGCTTGTCCAGCAGCTCCCTCAGCTGCTCCTCCAGACCCATGTGGGCCCTGTTGGCCGGGTCCAGCAACCTGTCCACTGGATCAGAGGACACCACATTAGTCATCGGCTCCTCCACCATCTGCTCTTGGCACCCCTCGGCCGAGGCCAGCACAGCCACCCAAGGCTGTGCACAGGGCCCCCTGGCATCTCTGAACCCACAGACACACAGGAAGCTCCTGAGGAGACGTCTACTCCCACAGCCACAGGGCGCAGGTACAGCGCGCCCGCAGCAGACCCAGCCAGGTCTTCCTGCGCAGAAGCTGGCTCTCCGCACACACACGGGGGCCCCGGAGAGTGTGGCCAACCGCCCACAGCACAAGATGGGCTGCATGCGGTCTGCCAACAAAAGTGACAGTGTGCAAACAGGAATTTGGAGCTGTCTGAGGCCACAAATGTCATCCTAGCCAAAGCCCACGAATCTCCCTTAAGTCCTAGCTTATTACAAAAGTCTATACAATTTCTATTTCCCAAATCCTGTACAGTATAAAACACAGTAAACTGGGCCGTAGATTTAGCTCAGTGGTTCCGGTGCCTGCCTCGCAAGCGCAAGGTCCTGAGTTCAATCCCCGGTAACCACATACAATGCTGGGCGTGGTGACTCACGCCCACCAGCAATCCATACCACATACCACAGTGCAGGGCGTGGTGGTTCACGCCTGTCATCCCACCACTTGGGAGGCAGAGGCAGGAGGACTGCTGAGTTCGAGGTTTGCCTGGGCTCCATAGTGAGCTCAGGGCCAGCCTGAACTACAAAGCGAGACCCTATCTCACAAAAATAAATAAATAAATAAACTAGCTTCAGAGGACTAAAAGAAGCTACTCTTTTGCACTATCTGATGATAAAACCAGGAGCCAGAGGAAGGGCAGGAGCAAGGTGAAGAAGACAGAGAAGACAAAACACAACACAGGTCCATCAGATGCAGCAGCCACGTCCTCCGGAAGCCCAAGTCCTCCGAAACACGGCACACACAGCAAGTAAAGACCAGTAGCAGGAAATACATTACAACACTCCTACAGCATGATGCCGCCACCGCCACAAACACAGCCGCACACTCCTCACTTGGAAAACATTCCCGCGTCTGAAGGCCCGAGGGAAACAGCCCATCACGGCCCTTCCCTCCTACAGAGGATCGCAGCCCGTGTCCACCTGTGCAGACAGCAGGCGCCTCAAGAGCGCGGGCTCCCTCTCCACCAACCCCAAGACACGGCAGGAGACAAAACACGACTTCTCAACCCTATTTCCCCTTCCACAGAAATTCATTCAACGATGGGCGTGACCATTTCTCAAAGGCCCAGCCGTGTCCATTCAAGGAGTCTGGAGGCCAGAGGGGAGGAGGACATGGAGACGAGGCCACAAATGCTGCGTGAGGGAGGAGCAGAGGAAGAGCTAGACTACCACAGCCTTCTGGGGGGGTGGGGGGAGG
>PVIC010015823.1:0-34689 GCA_004025085.1 Thryonomys swinderianus
GTTTTAAGAAGGTAGAATCACATGCACCAGGTAATCTTTTCAAAGTCTTAATGTAAAGCTGCTAAGTAAGATGCATATTCAAAGTCCCACAGTTTTAAATGGCAGGACAGAAAGGAGAATTATAACATGGCTTGAAATATGGAACTTGCAAAGAATACACAATAGTCTGGTTTGCTTATAATCTAGTGTACACAGGAAAAGCTACAAAATGCGTATGTACATACATACACAGGAATTACTTTGGAGAAATTACAGTCTACTGACAAAGACAGCAATATGCAGTATGTACAAATTGGCTGTTTTTGTGATACTGGGGATTGAACTTAGGCCCTTGAGCTTCCAAGGAAAGTGCAGTACTACATGAGCTAAATCCCTAGCCCAACATTTACAGTTTTAAAACCACCTCTGGCTCATGCAAAATGGACCAGAAGGAAGACAGATAGACCTAAGATAAGTTAGCAGGCTACTTTAACAGGTTAGGTATAACAAAGCAATGTCCTAAACTCGAGGAAAGAGGTGTGGCTCAGAAAGAGATCACAAGCAGGTATGTACATATATGTCTATGCCCGAGTCATCAAGAAGGGGACTTTTAGAAACTGACTGGCGTCTTGCCTACGGGTTTCAAGGAAAAGAGAAAGTCACCTATACACAAGACTGTTTATAAGCCTGGGAAACTAAAACATCACAATATTATTGTCATAAAGAGAAAGGAAAGAGTTGGGAGATTTGTTTGGGTTGAGAAAGTAGAAGAGGAACGTAAGTCTGTAGATATGAAAGCTGTTGCTCTTGGGAGCTACTGTTCTTGCTAAGGGGTAGAGAGGCTTCTAAATTCTGAAAATGATAAATTCTTTTGAGCCTTACTGTATCTTCCAGAAGTTTTTCAAATTCCTCTAGAAATCGAGTCATAGCAGGATCACCTTCAAAATCATTAAAATGATTATTTACCCACAATAATACAATCCGTGTCACCTGTGGAAAAAGAGAAGGCAGCATGGGTTTGTGAGAGGCACTCTTTCTGCACAGATTCCACAGACCCTGACAGCGGCAGAGGCACTGCGCTCCGGGGCCCCAGCCTTGCGACGCCCCCGGAAACGGGGCTCCTTCCACGGTCATCCCCACCTGTGCTCCCGAGCAGGACTCCAGCTCAGGGGAGACACAAGTTCTCTTGTTTGTTAAAATGTAAGAGGTACACAGGATGATACATCTTAAAATACAAACTTCTACAATAACCATACCAAAATGTTCCTGGGGCCAAAAACATGTTTAATAAAACTACAACAAAAACAAATTTGCTTGGCTACAAATCTGACAATTTTTAAGCTGAGGATCACTTGGCCCCACAAACTAAGAAAAGTTAAAGTTTAACAAATGTAAGTGATTTGCAAATATACTCTGTCATTTTATGTGTTGTCTGTGCTTTCTTGATTGTGTCCTCTGAGGTAAAAAAGGTTTTAATTTTGATGAAGTCCTTTTTTATTTTGTTGTTTTTGCTTTGGGTGTTATACCTGAACAATCACTACCAAATTTCAAGACATTAAGAATTATTCCTGTATTTTCTTCCAGAAGTGCCAGTTTTAGCTTTCATATTTAGGCCTTTGACCCATTTTGTATAAATTACTGTATACAGAAAACAGGTCCAATTGTATTCTTTTGCATATGGTTGTTGGTTATTGTTAAATTTGTCCTTTCTAAAATGCCTTCATCTCTTTACAACTGAAACTATATTTGACTACAAAGGAGGAGGAGAAACATGCTGTTCTGACCCTGTAGTGTTTCAATGACCTGTATCTATCATAATTCCTATAAAATGCAACTCAGAAAGTCAGCTGGCAACTGTGATCCAACTTTTTATTTTCTTAAAGCACCTTACGTCCCAAGGTATTACTAGTCTGTCCATTAAAAATACAGAAGTATCCCATAAAATAATGATTTATTTAAAACACCAAATGGTGTTTAATGAAAAAAATTATGTAAAGGAAGATTTGACATAAACATAGGAGAAATTAGGGTTTAACATAATGTTTTCAAATTTCATACATATTAAGATACTTATATTCAGGGTGAAAATAATTTATATAGTGACAATATTTTATTCACTTTCAGAAACAACCCAATATTTTAGTAAAATTACAAAATACTACAATGGCAACCATCATGTTTCCTGCATGGCTATACCAAGGCTTTATTTCAGTTTTTGCCTTTTTTTTTTTTTTTTTTTTTTTTTTTGTGGTACCGGGGATCGAACTTGGCCCCTTCTGTGTCCAAGGTTGGCGTGGTACCACTTGAGCATTTAATCCCCAGCCCTCAGTTTTTGCCTTTTAAAACTCATGCTCAGATTCATTTATCATTTAGAACTTTAGTATCTAGTCTGACATAAATGTAATAAAGAGAGATATATTTATGCTGACGTTCATTTTTTAGGTGAACAGAATTGTTATTAAAATAACAATCAAGGGCTAGAGATTTAGCTCAGTGGTTCCGGCGCCTGCCTCACAAGCGCAAGGTCCTGAGTTCGATCCCCGGTAACCACATACAATGCTAGGCGTGGTGACTGACGCCTACCAGCCATCAATACCACAGACCACAGTGCCGGGCGTGGTGGCTCACACCTGTCATCCCAGCACACTGGAGGCAGAGGCAGGAGGACTGCTGAGTTCCAGGCTTGCCCGGGCTACATAGTGAGCTCAGGGCCAGCCTGTACTACAAAGCGAGACCGTCTCAAAACAAAAAAACAAAAACAAAACAACAATCAAACCTGGTGCAGTAGCATGCATCTGTAATCCCAGCATTTGGGAGCCCAAGGTGGGAGGATCTCTTATGAGTTCGAGGCCAGCCTAGGCTACATAGTGAGTTCAAGACCAGCCTAACATATCAACTCCAAAAAGGTCTCATTAGTAAAATTATATGTTAAAATCACTTTCATGACCTTTATAAGAACTAACCTTATCTCTCAAACTGTCAATCTTAAACCACTCTAATAGTTTGATTCCAACATCTAAAGGACTTTCAAGAAACGTCCTGTAAGTTAAGAGAAAATCTTCTATATAAGTTGGGTCCACGATAGAATGTTCTTCTATTAAATGCATGATGAGACGCTCAGGAGTTGCCTAAAATTTCAAAGACAGAAAGGGTTAGAAAATAAAAAAATAGCTTGCAATTCAAATAGTTCTGTTGCAGACATTTCCCGAAGCAGAGCTTCCCTTGAGACCCTTCCTTGTTCCGGGAACAGGTGGTCTCTCTAGGCTGCAGCTCGGCAGCACGCAGAGGTCCGAGGAAAGGGGGCCTTTCTCCGCCACACCAGCTTCTGCCGCCTTTCATCAGCAGTCCCTTGACTGACCCTTCTGCGGGCTGCTGGCCACTTCTGTTTGACTGGGACCATATGCAGATTGTCCAAGACAAAAGGAGGAGGAAGTGAGAGTTAAATGAGAACAGGAAAGAACAAAAAGAAAAATAAAGAAAAGAAAGGAAACAAGCTTTCTCCCAAATTTAATCCAGTTAAAACCTGCCAACACGGTTAGCCAGTTTTACTGCTGTCACTTCCTCAAGCCGAGTGCGGCACTCCCTCCTCTCTCGCTGCCTTCTGCAGGTCCCCCACCTTAGGGGAACCCACAGTCCTACAGTGCTTTCTAACAGAGTTTAAAACACCTGCCTGTCTCTCAATTTCTAAATGGAAATGTAAACATTTTTTCATTACGCCTCTTTGAGCTTCTGAATCAACATTAACATTTATTAGCCTTTGTGATTTTTCACATGTAGCCTATATACAAATATAGAACAAAAAATAAAACCAAACAAAAAATAGATGTTAAACCTGATACTGTCACCACCTGTTGCCACAACCGCACGCTGGCTGCATTTATCTCAACAATTCACTACTTACAATTCATCGTATCCTAAGTGTACATCAGTGCTAATACTAGTACTAGCCTAATAATTTATAAAAAGATACTCCCTGCTAATATGATACATCTTTTCATACAACCTCCTTAGGTGACAAGAAGACTGACCATACATGACTCTCCTTCTCCACACCCCCCTCGCCGCACTGAGGAGCAGGAGCCGAGTTCATCACTGAGCTCAGCCATCGTTCTGTGCCGCCGAGTCTGGTCAGGGCAGGAACAGGTCAGCATCAGAGAGAGGCTACATTCTGACTGGCGAAGTCCATGAGAGACCACACCGGCCACCGGCCACAGGGGAGCCCTGTAACCACGCTGGGCACGTCACCCATGTGCTCACCAGTGACCACAGGTGCACACAATGGCAGCCGCGTGGCTGGAGTGGCTGGCTATATGGGCATGGTCAACACTGACCACAATCAACATAGGAGCCAATAAGTAAGTTTCGACTGATGACCTTTTTTTTTTGGTACAGTTCTGTACATCTTGTTAACAGAGCCTCAAAGTGTGGAAGGCTTTATTCTATCTCAAGTAATAAACACACTCACCTTGATCACAATGTGTCCTTTCCTCGTACCACTCCGGTCTAGTTCCCGGTGCTCATGTACCATAACAATTTCTCCTTCTTCCTCAACTTTATGGGTATTTTTTTCCACATGATTTAAAATTCTCCAATAATCCCGCTGTGCTATGCAAACAAACTGTCCAAGAACAACACAGGGACAATTAATGAACCTATAGCACATAAACAGATGACTGTGCACAAAGACAGAGCACAAAGGCAAGAAATCAAGTGGCATCAGTTTTCATTCAATTGCCTTAATCTTCATAAAGATCAAGGTGAAACAATTTACGCGCTAAGAGATCAATAGCATCAACTGTGCCTGAATTCTGCTCTAAATGCAGAGGCACCTCCTTCTTCCAAAACTGACACTACGCAAACAAGTAAGAGTAAACCCGAAACTAAGAGCTCAGCTCCTATGTCTTTCCTTCCTCTAGAAGTAAAAAGACTCTGAGTCAGCTGTCACCTAGAAGCTGAACAAACCAAGAATTTATTTGGTACATTCTCTTAAAAAATTAAAGTTTTCTAGGGGAAAGAATATGATTCCGAAAGAAAATAGAAGAACATGTATATAAGGGGTGGAGGGTTGTGGGTGGGTAGGGACGTGGGTAAAAATGAGAATTAACTTGTGTCATATACTGGTACAAATTCCCCAATGTTGTGTGTGATTGTGAGCTGTACATGAAATGTACCAATAAAGAATTCAATTAAAAAAATTTGAAGTTTTCTAAGTTCTACAAATATTTGACACAGATATAAAATCTACTTTCTTTTATTAGCTATCTAGTTACTGAAATTCCTAATTCTCAAACAAAGCTATTTTATCTTGAGGGAGAAAACAAAGCAACCCCAGGCTCAGCCATTTAAAATTAAACAAGCAAGTATCTGACCAAAGAGTCAAGCTTACCTGACAATCATCCACTTTAGTTCTAATGATTCCATGCATGTACTGTTTATCCAGAGTGGGAGTAATTCCGAAACTATTTCCCATAAATAGATTCTCAACTTTTCCATCTGGATGACTAATTTCCACAGTGCCGTTCAAAATCACATACCATGAATCAAGCTATAGAAAACAAAAATGTTTTAAGAATTCTTTAAAAAAGAGCTCACGAGGATCTACCAAATTATATAACTGGCATAATTTAAAAAAAAAAAAGCAGAATCTGGTTCTGTATTATTAAGTTGTCTGTTAATAGGGTCTTTTGCCTTGTCTATGTAATTGTTGAAGTTTATTTTATTCTTTCTCATTTCTGTCACCATAGGGACTCTGATAATTGGCCAAATCCTTGGAGGCAATTATAATGCTTAAGAGTGTAAACTCTTGTAATCTTTTTTTTTTTTTGAGGCAGGGTTTTGCTTTGTAGTTCAGGCTGGCTCTAAGCTCACTATGTAGCCCAGGCAAGCCTGGAACTCAGCAATCCTCCTGCCTCTGGCTCCCGAGTGCTGGGATGACAGGCATGAGCCACCGCGCCCAGTACTGTGGTATGTGGGATTGATTGCTGGTGGGCGTGAGTCTCCATGCCCAGCATTGTATGTGGTTACGGGGGATCAAACTCAGGACCTTGCGCTTGCGAGGCAGGTGCCGGAACCACTGAGCTAACCCTCCGGCCCTAAACTCTTGTAATCTTAATCCAGATCTTTCCATTAACTAGCTAAGGAACTTTCAGCAACTTATACAACCCCATCCCGATCTCAGTTTTACTACTGCTAAAATGGCCATAACAAGAGTTTCTATGTTAAGATTACTATGTTAACAAAATGAGTTTCTAAATACTCAACAACAGTGGCTGGTGCTATTGAATAACCTTTCAAACAAACAAAAATAGCTAATGATTTAGAAAGACTAGTAAAAGTCTGACTTTAATACAACGAAACATTCAGAATTTCTCCTAATGTTGAGAAGACACTGGCTTCATTTATATGAAGTATTTAATCCTACATGGAGATATATTTTTAAAGATCTAGTGTGTATGAACAAGAGACTTTTTCCTCATTTAATATACCAATTCTCACTGGCCTACTTTTCAGTAATTTTAATGAGATACAAGGTAATGTAGAATTGCCAGCTCTTCCAAGGTTACCAGTTGCAGCAAGACATTTCTCAAAAGTTCACTTCTTGGGTTATTTTAATTATAAAATACAATCACTGTTGAACTTGTAGATTTTATGAACTACTTGAGAGACTGATTTTTCCTAACCACTGTATCGTGTCTAAAGCTGGCACAATGAACTTTTACTGGCAAAACTGCAGAAAATTAAAAGAATATTAAAACTTGTGAAAATAAAAATCATTCTAAAACCTACTGTCTACATGTTAAAAGTTTATTTCTTGCTCATTTTTATTTAAAATTTTCAAAATCCTTTTTTTTTTTTTTTTTTAATGAAACAGGGTCTTGCTTTGTAGTTCAGGCTGGCCCTGAGACCAGGCTAGCCTTGAACTCAGCAATCCTCCTGCCTCTGCCTGAGTGCTGGAATTCCAGGCGTGAGCCACCACACTCAGCACTGTTGTAAGTGCTTAATGGGAATTGAACCAGGGACCTAGAGCTTGCTAGACAGGTGCTGGAATCTCTGGCCCGATCTTTACTTGGTTGTTTAATTACAAAAAAAAGGAAACATTTCCTAATTTTCTTCCAATCCCTTTATGTCATTTCCTGTACCCATTTGTACGATGCCATCTGAGCATTTTTAAACAAAACTCCCACATAAATGTCTCAAGGGGCCACAGTCCACTAGGAGGCATTGGCAGCAAGATGCTTCCCTCTTCTTTTAAAAAGAAGTATAATGCAGACAAGGTGCAGACTTAAGAAAAACATCTGATTCGATAACTATCACTTACTATAAATCTATTCTGCCTCAAGTCCAACGCTAAGAAATCAAATCTAAGATTAAGAAAACCAAAACTTACCTCTTCAGAAATTATAACCACCCTAAACTCAGTATTTAAGATAGTTTAAATTTTAGAAATCAGGAATTAAGTGTATGGTAATTAAATTCTTCTAAAAATAAAATTGTAAAAATTAATACACACATGAAATAATTTGTGACGACTTATCTGCTAACCTACCTCTTGCCCATCGTCGAGAATAACAGCTCCAGCTTGTTCCACCACTTCGAAAACCATGACCGAGCACAGCTCCCTCCTGACTGACATGGTCATGTTGGCAAAGGCCGGGAGCTGGTGCATGAACTCGAGCAGCTGTTCTAGGAGACAGAAGAGATTCTAGTGTAAGGACAAGCAGGATCCATCAGAAGCTAGAATCCAACACTCAGGGTCTTATTCAAACTGCGAAGGTAGGCTGTTAGAGAACAGGAAGCCAGACGTGCTGTGACTGCAGATCTGAAGCATCAGTGATGGTTACACCTGTCGGACTCACACGCAGTACGGACAGACCAGAGGCTAACAGGGTTCACAGTCCCCGGAGAGAACCAGATTAGGTTCAGATGAAGAGTTTACCTAATTTCTCTGGACTAAGATGTCACCCGAAGGTGGTTAAATTTAGTGACACATTTTGACCTGATCAGGGAAAACTTTTCATCTGATCTGATCAGGCTGGAATCTTGCTTTTCTTTTTTTCATGTTATAATACATGTCACAGCAACTAGGCCCTGAGGAATACTCTTCGGCCAGTGAATGCTTAGGCATCGCTCTGCTGCCCGTTCTCTGTATACACACAGGAGAAAAAGGATCTGTAAGGGGAAACACACAGGCAGATGGCTGGAGGCTTCAATGGACAGGACTGTAAAGAACTATGTACTGTACTTTCAGATAATTAGAAGCAAATATATTTCAACTTCTAAAAAAGTTTCTAAAAATAGCAGAGTATCCGATTCCTCATTAGAAAAGCACTTTCAGCTTCTGTCCAGTTCATGCTTAGTGCATGAGTTTAAACCGCTGGTTACTTCAAAACATTATGTCTTTAGAATGCCAAGGATGCCAGGGGTGCAGGCACCCACCTGTCATCCCGGCACTCTGGAGGCGGAGGGTCGGAGTTACTTTTCTTCTGCTGCTGAGACAAAACATCTGACACCTCACGTTAAAGGGAGCTTATAGTTCTGAGAAGCTTCAGTTCTTACGCAGTCCGCTCCAAGGCAGAGCGGCAGAGGGGCACAGTGCACGGCAGGGTGAAGAGCAAAAGCAACAAGGGGCTCAGCAGGGTCTTTCCGTCCCTTTTATCTTAGGCTACTTAGGGCGGGTACCACTCATGTCCTTAATCCTAGTGGCCTCGGGCCTCATCCCACTGCCAATCAAGCACACACTCCACATTCAGCCGCCTCAGAAGAAGCACGAGCTGTGAGGAGCCATCTACACACAGCCGTGACACCACACCCTGCCCCCAAGGACTCCCACGCAGCACCTCCTCCACTGAGAGGTGCCAGGCCTCACACCTGCAGACGACGGGGAGTCCAAGTCCAGAGTCCCCTCTGGGATTCGAGGCCCAACCCAGCTGCCTGTGCAAATGAACAGGCTACACACTGCCCATACTCAGTGGCACAAGACAGACGCTTCCATTCCAGAAGGTACAAATGGGGATACCAAGGAATGGGACAAAAGCAAGTCCGAAATTCAGCAGTGCAAACATTAAATATCACTGCTCCACTGCCGGCATCCCGAGCAATCTATGGCAGGTTGTAAGCGTCAAAGGGCTTGGGGGCCCCACTCCTGCGGCTCTGGAGATGGTTGTAGCACCCACAACTTCTCTCTTGGGCTGGTTTTTGCCCCCTCCTTGCAGCTGTCCTCAGACAACCCACGCTCCCAGCTTCTCCAAACTTTGGGGGTCTCCACTTCACCTCTGGCTTCACATTCACAGCCCCACACACTGGCCTCACAGGGGCACAGTGCCTGGCCTCCCAGGCCTTCTTCTGAAATCTGGGGGGAAGCCCTTCTGACCCCACAACTCTTCCATTCTCCATGTACCTAAAACCAGTGGCCCGTGGATGATTCCAAGGTCTGCTGCCAGCTGAGCAGTAGCCAAGCCTTCTCCTTTGGCTGTAGGATGGAGTCCCTATGAACCAAATCCCATGGAATAATTTTCCCAGGCCTCTGCCATTCTGGAATACGGTGTCCTGGGACTCTCAAAGCAGTCCTGCGCTCGGCAACTTCGAGGTTACAACAGCTGGGGTCCTGCTGCTCCTTATGATGGCCTCAGGCCATCTTTCCTATTGTCTTTTTCTAAAGTTCTTGGCTTTTTAATGATAATCTTTTCAGCAACCAAGTTCTCCTCTGTCCTGTATTTGCAGGTTTCAACTTTACTGGAACTTCCTTTCTGGCCAAACTCAAAACATTTTGGATCATTCTGCTGGGGTCTTTGCTCTTCATTCTCAAAATAAATCTGGCTAAACACTCCCAACAGTAGCCACTGCCTCAGCCTCAGACTGTCTTGAAATTTCTTCTGCAACATTAAATTAGTTCACCACTCAACCTCAGTCTCAGGCGAAGTCTCTGGACAGGAACAAAATGCCGACAAACTTTCCGCCAAGATACACCATCTGGAGTCCAACAGCCAGTGGACTCCTCCTCCCCCACAGAACCTCCTCAGTCTGGTCTTCTCACCTCTGACCAGAGTCTCCCACACAGACAGCCCAAAGGTGTACCAGCCCTACTTTTTAGCCAGCGTCTCTGAACCTTGCCCAATTCTTTTCCTCATCAAACCAGTTCCAAGTCTCTTCAGCCACATGGCTAGGCAATGTCACAGAGATGACCCCACCGAGGGAGGAGTTTGAAGCCAGCCTGGGCTACACCGTCAGTTCAACGCCAGTCTGAACTACAATAGTGAAACTCTGTCTCAAAAAAAAAAAGGCAGAATGCCATGGACTATCACTTTATTGATATGGTATGATTATTATTAATAGCTGTATCATCTAATTTGGACAAAAACATGACTATTAAGTATTTTAACACAAATTCTTAATCATAAAATCTATAATTGATCCCGTTATAGTTTATATCTGGATGTTCCCAAAACACCTTATGTATTCATTTATACGTGGGGCTTTTGGAAGGTGACGGGATCAGGGGCTGAAATTCATCAGTGGGTCTGCCCACTGATGGGGTTATAACTAACTGTGATGTGGTGTGTGGAGCTTGGCCGGAGGAAGTGGGTCACTGAGTATGGTCTGGAGGGTGTCTCCCTCACCCAGGATTTCTTCCTGCTTCCTGCCTGCTATGCCAAGAACAAAGCTCCGCCAGGCCCCACTGCTTTGGAGCCAGCCCACTACTGACTGAGATCTTCACAGACCTTGTTTAGGTTGTAGGTATTGTCGCAGGAATGAGAAAATAACTCACACAGACACTAAGTAATTTTTTTCTCCCTGGAATAGAATTTGTGTTCGCCAGGCTGATGCAAAACCACTGAGCTACATTCCCAGCCCTATCTTTAGCATCAACATCTTCAGTATTCAAATTTTTTTTTTTTTTTCCTTTTTGAGACAGGGTCTCGCTTTGTAGTTCAGGCTGGCTCTGAGCTCACTATGTAGCCCAGGCAAGCCTCGAACTCAGCAATCCTCCTACCTCTGCCTCCCGAGTGCTGGGATGACAGGTGTGAGCCACCATGCCCGGTACTGTGGTATGTGGTATTGATGGCTGGTGGGCGTGAGTCTCCATGCCCAGCATTGTATGTGGTTACCGGGGATCGAACTCAGGACCTTGTGCTTGCGAGGCAGGCACCGGAACCATTGAGCTAACCCTCTGGCCCCAGTATTCAATTTTTTAATCAAACTATAGTAACAAGTTCTGTGAGGAATTACATGAAATAATCTGTATTAACTTTTAATCAGAAACATTAAAAGATACATGTGTATGTTTTCTCAAGCTAAAAAAGTAAAACTATGATTTTTGAACAATTTAAAAAGTGAATTCATAAACACTTGACATTCTCAAACTGCTTAAAATACCTTATGACATGGAGGGAAAACTCGGACTAACACAATCCAAGCTTGTTTTATAACCTGTGGAGTAACCACGGAATATGGCTCTCAAGGTCCCTGGTCTCCTGATAGTCAAGTCTTTGTACAGGTGCCATCCATACTGTCACAGGGTGTTTGGTATGACAAACCACTGGCAGAGGCTGGCAGAAGGGATGCTGTGTCACTCCTGAGGGCAAATCATGAAAGATGCTGTGGCAAAGACCAGGGATTTAGCTCAGGAGCACTGCACTTGCCTCATAAGTCCACGGTCCTGAGTTTGATCCCCAGTACCAAAAGAAAAAAAAAAGATACCGTGTCATCTGTCTTCTTCTCCATGGATTATCTGCTCTGGGGAAGTCTTTTGCCATGATGTAAACACAGGTAAGCAATCTCTGGAAGGCCACCAAGAGGAGGAAGCAAAGAACGTCTTGTACAAAAAGCCATGTGAGTAGCCATCCTGGACAGAGACCCTCCAGCTAAGCCCGGTGAGCATAATATGACTGCAGCCACTTTTTATTTTATTTTATTTTGTTTTGAGACAGGGTCTCGCTTTGTGGTTCAGGCTGGCCCTGAGCTCACTATGGCACCCAGACAAGCCTCGAACTCAGCAGTCCTCCTGCCTCTGCCTCCCGAGTGCTGGGATGACAGGCATGAGCCACCACGCCTGGCACTGTGGTGTGTGGTATTGACTGCTGGTGGGCGTGAGTCACCATGCCCAACATTCTATATGGTCACCGGGATCGAATTCAGGACCTTGCGCTTGCGAGGCAGGTGCCGGAACCACTGAGCTAAATCTCCGGCCCAGTCACTTTTTATTTTTTCTTTTGGGTACTAGGGACTGAACTCAAACCTTGTGGTTGCAGGGCAGGCACGATGTCACTGAGCTAAATCCTCAGCCCTGCTGTAGACACTCTTACATGCTGACTGCAACTGCATTCAAGATGCTAGCCAGGAGAATCCTGTTAAACTGCTCCTAAATTCTTGGCTCACAAAAGTTAAAAAATAAAAAAATGTATGCTGTTTTATCTGTTAACTTTTAGTGTAAGTGGCAACACGTTACTATACAAATTGTTATACACTTTTACGTTTACAGATATATTTCTTACCAATATCGTCATCTGTTTTGTCTGCAGGTTCTTTTTCAAGACATTCTCGTACTAGATCTCGTCCTTGCAATGGATCTGTTCGATCAATCTCTTCCTCTTCCTCTTCTTCATCCTCAGAATCAACAGGCCCTTCTGGAAGGCGTGTTAAGTCCACATCTCCTACTTCACTCTCTGTAGCCTACACAAAGAAATCTCAGTCATTTATCATTTTGTGTTAAAATAGGTTCATGTGAGTTAACCAACTACTCCTCTCTTAGCAAATATTATAAAGCATTAGACAACGACTATGTTGTATTAATGCAACGAGCAAAGCAGCTGCCTAGCATGCAGAAGGCCACGGGTTCAATTCTAAGTGCCAAAAACAAAACTGCAATGAAGTGACATTTATTATTAAATGTTTTTTTCACCCCAAAATACAGGCTTGCCTTTCCACAGTGTGATATCTAAGTGATAAAATATTACCTAGTAAATATAAATTGGTCAGGAGCCTCGAAAGTCACTAAATATTTGATTGTCTTCCAACAAAACATACGCATTTTTCTTAAAAGTGCAAAGCTTTCTAAACATGAAGTGTAAGACTGAAGTATCAATGTATGTGTAATTACTGGTCTATGCTGAGTTTGTGAAAAGATATTTTTTCATCAAGACAGGCATAAAGACTAATTGGATAGGTATTCATGTGAGTTAAAAACAGATGTTCGCATGAGCTAAAATTAACCTCATCTCCTTTAAAAACTGCTAAAACACATCCATTATATAGCTATAATTTTCCAGCCTTACTGTTAGATCTAACAGTACAGAGCTGAGATTAATCTTTATAATAAACCTAAACAACTATGGAAACATGTTGGTGTCAGATCTATAAAAGAGTTAAAAGATTCTTTCTTTGGGGGGATACCAGAGATCAAACTCAGGACCTTGCACCTGCAAGGCAGGGATCAGCGCCACTGAGCTAAATCCCCAGCCCCTGGTTGATTCTTTAAAACTATAAAAATTCACTCACAAAATAATGATAAAAGTTAAAATATTTTCCTTAATTATTAAGCAGTATTTCTGACATGGCACTCTTGATTCATATTGTAAATTAAAAAAACATGACTATTATAAGTTGTTACATCGACTGGGGATTTGGCTCAGTGGTGCTATGCCTGCCTCACAAGCACAAGATCCTGAGTTAGATTCCCAGTATGGAGTTGGGGGGAGAAAAGTGAATTGAACATACAGGAATTTCAAAACAAAAAATAAACCTTGCAATTTCAGCAGTAGTTAAAACTATGAAAGCTTCATCCAAATACAATATTTGTCTCATTTCCTACTCTAAACATCTACTATTTTCTCTGCTCAAGAGAGTCTCTATATTCTTTTGGGTACTGCCATTTCTCTCTCTCTTTTCAGTACTGGGGACTGAACTCAGGACCTTGTGCTTATGAGACAGACACAGTGCCACTGAGCTACATTGTTGGCCTGTTTTTCTCCTTAAACTCAAGACTCTAAAGAAAACAGTGTCCTGTTCTGTAGGCTTAAGATATAAAGAAGATTTTCTCTGGGTTCTTATCACTGTAGCTGGAAGTAGAGCATTTTTCTTCACTGTATGCTGACTTGTATGCAGGGCAAGTCAGAGAATCCAACCAACAGAAAATACCCTTCTGCAGTGGGAAGAAACAGGACCAACACCCTGAGAAGGGGCAGGGAGGGGTCTGGGAAGAAGGGTGAGTGAATAAGAGAGACAGAAATGGAAAGAAATGAGACAGACAAAAAAAAAAAAAAAAAAAAAAAAAAAAAAAAAAAAAAAAAAAAAAAAAAAAAAAAAAAAAAAAAAAAAAAAGCAGTAAAGCAACACAACTACAGCATACAGGACAGAGAAAGAGCACGTGTAGTCAAGAGCACTGAGACAGCGAGGGTCACCAAGAGAGGGAGGAAAGCAAGCCATGGAGCCACAAGATCAGAGGAGAAATGAGAATTAACTTGTGTCATGTACTGGTACAAACTCTCTATGTTGACTGTGATCATAATGTATATATAAAATGAACCAATAAAATCAATTAAAAAAAAAAGATCAGAGAAGACAGGCAGGGGGAGACACATTTTATAAGTACCCAGGCTCCTGAGGCCAGAGCTGATTGTGTTTTCTGTGGTTTGACAGTTTTTGTTAGTTCAGACTCATGCAATGATACCTGCCACTGAGAGTTCTATCTAGCTTTTATAAGAGCGTGACTTATATTTTCTTTGGATTTTTGCATAGCTTTAAGAAATAGCTGGTTAATAGCCAAGCCTAAATACTGAACTAATACCTAACTTGAGATCTCCGATATTAGATAAATGGCTATTAACAGTCTGTTATGGTTCAGATATTTCTGTCATTTTAAATCTCTGCTGTGTTGCGGTGGGATGGACTGAACCCAGGGCTCTGATATGCTAGGCAAGTGCTCTATCACTGCAACAGTCCCAGACTCATCCACATTCTCACACTGAAACCTCACCTCCAGCTGCTATCAGGAGACAGGGTCTTGGGGAAGCCCGGAGGCTACAAAGAAGTCTCCTGAGCGGGAGATTATGGAGAGACAGGATCACCAATGCACCAGACAGAAGGCTTCTTATAAGATACCAAATCTGCTGGCACAACTTTCCAAAACTGATATAAAGTTCTGTTTATAAGCTACCCAATCTAGGATATTTTGTTGTAGGACCTAAATGGCCCAAGACGAGAGATATGGGAGCAATCCTATCTCATGACTGACTAGTATGCTCTTATAAGGAAATTCAGGAAAACTCAATAAGGAAATATAAATTCCAAAATAGGTAAACCTGAAGAAAGGCAAAGAAAAACAATGCAAACTGAAGAGAGGAAGGAAAATTAATGGCATCACTGAGATTAGCATGATAATATTGAGTCAGGATAAAAAAATGTGCACCATTCTCCATATTCATTAAGGTAGGATATGTAGTTGATTGACCCCGGGCTTTCGACTATACTACCACCTGGGGCAGAGCATGGCCTCAGAACATGATAAATGAACTAAGCTCAGGGGAAAAGTATTGGTGATAGGACTAATAAGGCGATTATTAAACTTCTTGTGTTTTTCTTCTCCTGTCATGCGAATGCAAAAATATAATTTGTTGAGGCAGACAGTCTGAGGTACTTTTCTGCCAACTTGGCCTTCCCCAAATAAAGTGGCAGAACACATCCTTTTCCTGTCTGTATCTAGATGAACATGAAGCACCACAGGCTGAGATTAAGAGTTAAAAACCAAATCTTCAAATTTAGGTCACGTATGACATAAGAATTTCACACTTTCAATGCATCTCCATGTAGTCTTGTTTTTTGAGATAGTGTCTCGCTTTGTGGTTCAGGCTGGCCCTGAGCTCACTACGTAGCCCAGGCAAGCCTCAAACTCAGCAGTCCTCCTGTCTCTGCCTCCCAAGTACTAGGACTACAGGCTTGAGCCACCAAGCCTGGCTATGTAGTCTTATTTTTAGTGTTTCATTTAATATTTTTCATGACTCAATTAACCCTTGTATTTCCTATTTATCTTTATCTTGCCTTGGTCAGGGCAAGAATCCTCTGAAATTAATCTTCTACAGTTAGACAATACAGGCTGGTATATTACTTATCTCCACAAGGCAGACAAGCAAGCAACCTAAGGACGCCTTATCTCTGTATAAGAAAGTTCAGCTTTCTTCATTTTCCCTGGAACCAGTATTTGTTGCTACCTTCAAATATCACTCAACTAAAACAAACTGTAATTACTCCTTCAGTCCCAGCACTGTGCTTGATTCAGTGTGAAATATAAGAGGAAGAAGATATAAATGCTCTTTACAGGAAATTCTGAAGAATATAAAACCAAACAGCAGGGCCAGGCACTGAGCTCAAGTGATGCCACGCCCACCGTGGAAGCACAAAGGCCCTCCTACCAGATGGCCACGGTGATGGCTTCTGATCCCTGGTACCGCAAAACAAAGAGATGACGCCAGCACTATTCTAATTTCTCCTTTAAGTTTCTGTGTTCCTATTTTGGTTTTAGAAACTTCAGTAGTTCTATTAGTTTTAGGTGAAAGTTCGCTTTCCCTAAATTAACTAAAAGACACTCACATGCTGCATTGCATCATCTTCTGAAAACTGTATGGTTCTACTTACATGACCCTCTGGAAAATGCAAAACTCCAAGGGCAGAAAACACACTGTCAGTTGTCAGGGGTGGGGGTGACTGTGAAGAGGCGCAGGGTACTTTCTGAGCTAACAGAAATGTTTTACGTCTTGACATACACCACCCCAAGGGGCTGTTAAATTCCATGACATGTAAATTATACACCGGTCAACACGAAACACACACATCTAGCAGGGACAACTGAGATCACCTGGCTCTGAATGTGATGACTGCAAGACAGCCACGTGCAAGCCTTGTTCCTGGATATCCAAGTATCTTCTTGGACCCCCCGGAACAAGCAGACTGGTGTGCACGGTTACGCCATCTCAAACTGAACCTCGCACGAGGCCGAACGCGCTGCAGGGTGCGAGGAGAGGCGCAGCGCCGCAGGGGCCTCCCTAGCATCTCGGCGCAGACCAGCTGTCCCGGCCCAGCCTCTAGATCACTGTGCAGCATCAACCTTTACGAGTGACCCTGAGTATCAACTTGCACCAGATCCTTTCATCTTTTCTCTCACAACTACCCAGGGATCTGCTCTTTGCTCCAAAAAGGTAACTGTAAGCTCCAAAGTTTGTCAATAGCATGTCTCCGTGTACAGTGTCTCCAAGCAGGATCCAGACATCCCCACTTAGCAGAAAAGTCTATACCCATCACATATATCCCTGGACGTGATTAATCCAAGGCAAATATTTCTCAGGGTTCCTCAAAAGCAGACCTCTACTTAGACTCGTTGATATTTTAACTCTACATTTCTACAGGACACTTCTTTTGGGGAACAGAATGTACCAAGGCCAATAACTGTACAAATATAATAAGTGGCTCCAGAGCCACTGTTTCTTTTTTTTTTTTTTTAAAGCTTTTTGTTTTTGCAGTACTGGGATCAAACTCACGACATTATGTTAGCAAGGCAGGCACCACTAAGCTAAGTCCCCCACCCTACTGTATCCTTTTAACTTTCCTTTAAAACAAAAAAACAAACAAACAAAAATTGCTATTTTTTCTTTGGGGCAAGATTTTGCTATGTATTTTAGTTTGGCCTTGAACTCAGGATCTTTGTGCCTCAACCTTCCAAATACTGGGATTATAGGTGTGTGCCACATACCTGGCTTTTTAAAATTCCTTGTTTCATCTACTATGAAATAACAATCAGGCAGATGCAGATGGTCACAGTAATGACTTTTGGTGAGAAAAGCCACAGATTAACCAAAAACTGCAAGCTGTCATATATCCGCCCATCTTACGTCTACCTAGAAGCTTCCATCTGCAGAGGAAAGCTGAATTTCCAAAAATATCTAAATCTGAGTATTTCAGTAGGACCGAAGTCTCAAATATTTCTCTCAGCAAGTAAGGAGCTATTTCTACAGATCTATAATATTCTATATGGCAGCCAGTAGACACATGTGTTACTGGGCACATGAAATATGGTAGTCTGAACTGAGATGTGCTTAAATTTAAACTAAACTGTTTTTGGAAAACAGTATGCAAAAAAACACAAAGAATGCAAAATAACTCATTTATGATGTTAAGATACTGACTACATTGAAACTGGAATATCTGGATATATAGTTCTAAGACGTATTAATTTTACCCGTTTCCTTTTGTAACATTTTATTAATTTCTTGTTTCCACTATAAAATTTAAAGTGAAACATATACCTTACATTAAGCTTCATTTAGTCCTTATACATCTAAATTTTTTTTTTTTTTTTTTGAGACAGGGTCTCGTTTTGTATTTCAGGCTGGCCCTGAGCTCACTCACAGTATTACTCAGGCAAACCTGGAACTCAGCAATCCTCCTGCCTCTGCCTCTTGAGTGCTGGGATTATAGGCATGAGCCACCAGGCCTGGCACATCTAAATTCTTGACAATTAGCAGTCAATAGCAAGTACACTCCAGGTATTTTATCAGAAGTGTCTCATATTCTACACCCACAATCTCTAAGAAGAGCACCCCTGGGCTCCAGGATATAAAGCACCACTCCCAGGAAACAATTTGAGATCTCACAGAAACTCCATTATCAGGATGGTGAAACACCACAGGGCCTGACCCTAATTTCAGTTTAATCTCAGGAGGACTGTGTAAGGGTCCTATGGTGTATAGGATTTTCCAGACCTCTCTATGACAAAGAGCCCTGAAAATTTCAGTAGCTTAAGTTTCTATCGGGTTTTTACAAATGGAAAAGTCAATAAGCATACTATTTTTTACTTAATTCCTATTATACTACGATAGAGGCATCACAATATAAAAGCAATTTAATTTTATTCATAACTTATAAGTGTAAAAGAACTAAACAATTATAATAAAAACCACCATCTTTTAAATTCTACTTATTTTATACACACCCCCCCCTTTGGTGGTCCTGGGGATTGAAACCAGGGCCTTTGCTCTGAGCAACATCCTCAGCCCTGATTTTGCTCTCTTTTTGAGCCATGATCTTGCTACATGACCTCAAGCAACTGAGCATGAAATCGCAATCGTCTGTCTCAGCCTCCCAGGGTGTGGAGGCCATAGGTGTGGGCCACCACACCCAGGCCCAAAACCCTTTTTTAACCAAAGCAAACTTTATATATTAATGTGGATCAGGATCGGATCTAATGGTAAAAGAAGTACTTCCTTTTTTTTTTTTTTGTGGTACCGGGGATTGAACTCAGGCCCTTGTGCGTCCAAGGTTGGTGCGGTACCACTTGAGCTAAATCCCCGGGCCTCTAATGGTAAAGGAGACGATGGTAGGCACCCTGCTGAACTCTACTGAACCCTTCTCCACAGGCAGACTGACCACTTAAGTGGGGCTTGCAAATCTGACAAAGTGTGTAAAGGGTTACTTTTCAAAAGAATTTCACACCCTAATTTAAAGATCCATAACCACAAAAGGAACAGGCACAGGAGACTCTGTGGAGTAAAAGTGCTATGGACACCACACAGCGCCGAGGAGCTGACTACCTGGTAGATATCAGACAAGCTGCTGCTTCCAGAGTCGCTGGCGATGCTGCACCCAGACTGGCTGGAGGACACGTGCGTCGCCTGCGGGTGCGGGCTGTCGGTGAGATGCATCTTGGTGAGGTCGGCGGGAAGCTGAAAAAGAAAATACTCTGAGCGTTATTCTAAATGTCACTCTTTAGCTTTTACAAGAGTTTCTGACATAATGGAACTTTTTGGTTTTTTAAGAGAGTGTCTTGCTATACATTTCAGGCTCAACTTAACTGACCCATGTAGCCAGGCTGACCTCAAAACTCACTGATCCTCCTGCCCCAGCCTCCTGAGTGCTGGGTTACATGTGGGAGCACCACGCCCAGTTTGAAATTTCCTGTTCTATTCTAAAATTTTTCTTTCTTAGAAAAAGTCTTTCGACGCAGTAAGAATCAAGGAGCACTCTTTAAAAGTATTAGGCAATCTTAACTGTAACAAGCCCAGTGCAAACTTTTCCAAAGAGACTACCATTTTTAACAGGATTTCTGAGGAAAAATTTAGCCCTTTTCTCTCAAACAAAAATATCAGGTGTTTCCATTGTAAAGCGAAGGTTCTGAGCAGTACCGCGTGTGCACATGCGCACACCCACCCACACACCCCCACCTATTGTTCACACATAATGGTAGATAATTCTAAAATAACAGATTCCCCTGGATAAAAGTACAGCACAAGGGAGTGGGATGGAAAAATTTGACCTTACTGAGTATTCCCAAATTTCATAACTAGTGTTATACTTAATATTATTTTGTAGTTGGCGCCTGACAAACTTATTATAATCAAAATGATTTAATGAGGGCCGGAGGGTTAGCTCAGTGGTTCCGGTGCCTGCCTCACAAGCACAAGGTCCTGAGTTCGATCCCTGGTAACCACATACAATGCTGGGGGTGGAGACTCACGCCCACCAACAATCAATACCACATATCACAGTGCCGGGCGTGGTGGCTCATGCCTGTCATCCCAGCACTCAGGAGGCAGAGACAGGAGGATTGCTGAGTTCGAGGCTTGCTTGGGCTACATAATGAGCTCAGAGCCAGCCTGAGCTACAAAGCGAGACCCTGTCTCAAACAAACAAACAAACAAACAAACAAACAAACAAAATGATTTAATGAATATCTGTGCTAGGTACGGGCAGAAACACAAGGAAGTTGGGCATGGTGACTCACGCCTGTCATCCCAGCACTCGGGAGGCAGAGGCAGGAGGATTGCTGTGAGTTGGAGGCTTGCCTCGGCTACATAGTAAGCTCAGGGCCAGCCTGAACTACAAAGTGAGACCCTGTCTCAAAAACAACAACAACAACAAAAAACCAAAAGAGCTGTGGTAATGGTTTTTTCTGCATGTTTCTTCGCAACTTTGCAAGAGAGTCTGGTTTCATGGAAAATATTAAAGAAATACAACTAGTATAAACTAAATATGTCCAAAAGAGAAAACGTTCCAATCTGAATTCTGTCATGTGTTTCAAGAGGTATTACTTTAATTTCAGAAACTATACCCAGAGAAGTTGCGCAATTCCCCGGTGATAATGGTGAGCTAGCTAACTATGTAAATCTTGTTTGTTCTTTGCATGCGTGCATGTGTGTCTGTGTGTGTGTGTGTGTTTGTATGTGTGTGATACTAAGGACTGAACTCAGGTCCGTGCACTTGCCAGGCAGGTGCAGAATCACTTATCTACATCCCTGGCCCACTCAGGTGAGTCTTTAAGCTAAGACATATGAAAAAACCTAAAGCCCACACTGAATACACACGCAGCATCTGGCCTGCGAGGTTCTTCTCCGTAGGAGTAGTTTCTGGCTCCTAGAGAGGCTAATGGGCAGAGAAGCACCGAAGCAACACGGTAAACTAAGTCCAAGCAAGGCTCAGCATGCAAAGCCCATCTTTTGTTGGAACCCCGGGAGTAAGTAACCCTCTAGGAGTTAGGTGTAACCCAAAAGGAAACTAGGATTTTAGAATCATCTCAGTGCCTGAGGCTGGGGTAAGCTTGTATTGAATAGCTAGTGATTTCACTCTGATGTTAGAAGCAAACACAAGCCCTTTCATCTTTTGTAAAAAGACATTTAAAACAAAAATCATTCTTAGGTCACAGGTCATACATTTTAATGTCTGGATTCGGTCCACTTTAGCGATCCAGTATACATGGAGAGCAAAAAATATGGACAATTTCAGAAAAGAAAAAGCTAACATTAAAAATTGTAGAACCAAAAAATACAATTATATAAAATATAGAGCTAAGAGATTGGCTTCACTAACAGATGCGACAGGGCTAAGAAGAGATTCAGGAAAGTAAAGACTGGGCTGAGAACCATCCAGAACAAAGCACAGAGAGGGAGAGGAGCAAAGTTAGAGGAGAAGGGCCAGGGGCACAGGGGCCCCGGGAGGACAGGACGCCCCGAGGGACCAGCCGGGGGCAGAGAGAGAGAGAGAGAGAGAGACACACACACACACACACACACACACACACACACACACGCGGGAGGGACAGCCCTCAGGGCATACAAGCAAAACGATGGCTGGGGCGTTTTTGAAACTGACAAAAGACATAAGGTTATTTATTAAGAAGTTGCTCTGTTGGTTTTTAGACATCGTCCCGCTATGCGGTTCAGGCTGGCCTGCAACACGCCGTGCCCCTCCTGCTTCAGCCTCCTGAGTGCTGGGACTATTAGGTGTGCACCGCCATGCCTGGCCTTCAAGGAGTTCCAAGAGCTCCCGGCAAGATGAACATGAACAGAGCTAGGCCTATGTACATCAGGGTAAAACTTTTGGAAAAAGAAAAACAAAAGACATTTTATCAACAAAAACTATCTGTCAAATCAGTGAAGTCTGTTTCTCTTTAAATTGATTTTATTGGTATATTTTACATACATTATGATCACAATCGACATTGAGAATTTCTAGCATTACATGACACAACTTAATTCTCATTTTTCCTTTTCTCCCGCCCCCTACAATCCCTCATCCCCTATATATATAAGCTTTGTTTCCGTTTTTAACCATCAACTTTTCTTTCCCTTCTTTACTTACCTCTACCTTCCCTTTTCCCTTTGAAATTTTCTGTTTCACAATACACATCATACATTTTAGAACTCATTTACACCTTCAGTTTCTCAAACCAGAGAAAAATACAGTATTTAGTGAAGTTTGTTAATAACAGAGTTCATTCATTGCTCAAAAGTGTTAAAAAAATGTTTTAAGAAGTAAAAAGAGGGCTGAGGGGGTGGTGATTTAGCTCAGTGGTTCTGGCGTCTGCCTGGCAAGAACAAGGTTCCAAGTTTGATCCCCGGTACCACACACCACAATGCGGGGCACAGTGGCTCATGCCTGTCATCCCTGCACTTGGGAGGCAAAGGCAGGAGAGAGTTGAAGGCCAGCCTCGGCTACACACTGAGCTCTGGATCAGCCTGAAATACAAAGTGAAACCTTGCCTCAACAAGAAAAAAAAAAGGGAGTGAAAAGAAAAAGATGAAAGCCTTAAAATCAGGACAAATGCCTGATATCATCTAAGAGAAATGAAATTAAACTGCTGCCTGACATCACTACAGAAACTCTGGAAGCTGAAAGACAGGAATGATTATCTGAAAAATTGTAATTTTATAGCCAGCCAAACAGCCCCTCTAAGGGAGAAGAGCAACAGCAGGGCATGGTGGCACACGCCAGTCATCTCAATACTTCACCAGGCAAAGGCAGGAAGATCCCCAAGTTCAATCACAGCCTGGCAAATTTATTGAGACCTTGTCTCAAAAACTTTTTATAAAGTACCGGGGATATATCTCTGTGCAAAGGTCCTAAGCTCAATTCCTAGGTACTGCAAAGAAGAAAAACAAAAGGAAGCAAACAAAAGGAAAATCATCCTGCAAAAGATTAAAAATGAAAGAGGTCAGCTGGGAGAGGAAAAAGCGGAGAGTGAGTTCAAATGGAAGCCCTGAGGCAGGCGCGAAGGAGATGAAGGAGAAGAGGAAACGTGTGGGTCAGTCCACATGGAGAACGGATGTCCGTTACAGTTTAAAATACCCGAAGAATTAAAATGCATTAAGCACAATGAAGGTCTAGAGAAAAGCAAATGGCGTTATTAAAGTACTCCATGTGCCTGTACTGCCCACGAGCTGCAGCAGCAGGCTGACAGACTAACAGCGCATGCTAAAATCTGATTTAAGAACAAGTATAGTAAGATTAAAAGCACAGAGCCAATAAGCCAACGTAGGAGAGAACAGTAAGTAAGAAAAGGTCGGGAAAATCCAAACACAAACCAAAAGAAAGCTGATATAGCTATGTTAGTACCAGATGAAGCAGACTTTGAAGAAAAAGCACTAGTAGAGACAAAAGGCAACACTTTATAATGGTAAAGGGTACAACAGTGAACATACATCTAGAAACACTGACTCAGAATGGGTAAGGTAGACAAAGCAGCACAGGGTCACAAATGCTGTGAGGTTTCATTTACATGTAACAGTGAAAGGTAAACTCATAGAGAATGGTGGGCACCAGGTACCAAGGAACAGGAAGACAATCAGAGCATTAAGCTTTGTTTTGTTCAACTATTCCACATTCAATTAAATGTAAAAGATTGGATATTTCAAAATAGCTAGAAGATAAGATTTTAAATGTTCTCATCTTAAAGAAGTATTTGAGGTGATGGATGCGGTGATTAGTCTTATTTGGTCATTCCACAAGGTGTATATGTGTCAAAACATCACATATACAACTATGTGCCAATTAACAATAAAGAGCAACATTTACAAACCAATGCAAATAATGACATTAAAACGAGAAAAGGATGACTCCACAAGTAGAGTGTGAAATGTTAACACTCATCTCTCCTCGACAAGTAAAAGAAAGTTTTGAAGATGTGAACCTAATCTGCCAACCTGACCAACGTGTGCTATCACAGAACACTACAGCCCCACGCCAGAGTGTACGTCCTTCAGAATATATAAAAGAACTTGTGCCGGGCGTGGTGGCTCATGCCTGTCATCCCAGCACTTGGGAGGCAGAGGCAGGAGGATTGCTGAGTTCGAGGCTTGCCTGGGCTACACAGTGAGCTCGGGGCCAGCCTGAACTACAAGCGAGACCCTGTCTCAAAAAAAAAAAAAAAAAAAAAAAAAGAACTTGTAACAGTTGATAATGAAGGGACGATTGAACACATTTCAGAATCATAATCACAGTACACTCAGCAATCACAGTATGGATAAGGTAGAAATAACTATAAAAAGATGACCTGAAAATCAATTATCAAGAAATCATACAATAATTCTTCACACAGCTTGTAATTCGATGTAGGTCACACTGGGAATAAAATATTTAAAGAGAATAAAAATTAAAATGCTATATAGAAGAACTTCTGGGATAAGCATGCGCGCATGTGTGTGTGTGTTGGCAGTGTTAGAACAGGGACTTGTGCATGCTAGGCAAGCACTCAACCACTCAACTATATCCCCAGCTCTAACATCATGCCTAAATATTACACGTATTAGAAAAGGCAGCCCAAACCAAGCACCCAACCCACCAATCCCCAGGGACGTAAGGCAGTGGTGGCGAACCTAAGGACACATGCTACAGCACCCTGCCTGCTTTGTCTATCTCACCCATTCTAGAGTGAGCAATGCAAGCTCTAAAAGGCTCTATGGTAAATCACAGGAATACTGATGGGCATATGTCACAGCTGAAGATTCTCCTCTTATTCAGTTCTACTATTTAGATAAAAGGAAAAGATCTCATCTAGCAATGAACTAGATGGAAAAGTAAATACTTGAAAATAGTTCTAAAATATTCGTTGTCTGTTTGGTTAGGCTATCAAGATTAGGAGATGTTACATACTTCAAGATTCATACAGATGTAAGACAACCAAGGAGAAGGTGGCCATCCCATAATACCATCACCAAAGTCAGAAGAAGAAACCTACGACTTGACATGGTAATATAGTCCTCAGTGTGCAGGGCAAACTATCTTCACTACTCCCTGAAAATAAGGTATTACTATTATATCTATTTTACTGCTGAGTAACTGAGGAAGTTACACGAAGATATTTGCTTGATATCACATTCAAATAGGTAACTGAGTCAGGAGTCAAACCCTAATCTGTTTGATTCTAGTACTCTGCTGTATTGTCTGTGCCAGGAACTCTATGTGGGTGACATAATGATGCAGATGGATGGATCCTGCCATCAAAAAGCTCAGTCTCAGATGAAGAGTAGAGATCGATTTACAGGCACATAACACCAGCTTTGTGCATCAGGAAGAAAACTTAAGCCTTTATAGTAGGAATCCCCTCAACCTCCATAAAGAATGAGAATAATAATGACGGTAATTTCAGTTAACTCCCTATATGCACTGAATATGTGAACTCTAGCAAGTATATCTTATATATCTTTTGTGTAGATTAACTGATTTAATCTTCAATCAACCGTGGCCAATGAACAGAAAACCAAGGCTTAGAGAAACTGTTAAGGGTTACTGTTGGAAGTTCGTAACACTCAACAGTAAGATAAATTTAAGATTCAAAATATATGCCATTTTTACTTTTTGAGTACCTTTCCTGAAGCAAAGAGATACACGAGGAGGAATGTACAAGGACATTTCACTACAGCAGTCTATTACAGAACACAGTTTCCAGGTAAGAATGGCCACAGATACTAGGAATGTGCTGAAATTCTTAGCTGTTAGTAACTATGGTCTGCTGCATATACGTACAGTACAATGCTCTCCCCTTTAAAAGATTGCAAAAATAGCATTCAAAGATATGTGTAATGGTTTGAGAACCAAAGTACTAATATATTTGGTATTTATAGTACAGCTGAAAATATTTAATGTACAAGCAACAGAAACAGTGGAATGACATAAATTAGATAACAAAAAATAACTGCCAAGGTAAAGACTTGTGTGTAAAGCTGAGAAATAAGTGGGAATTGAAATACTTGTTTCCACTCCACTTTTTTTTTTTTTTTTTTTGAGACAGGGTCTCCCTTTGTAGTTCAGGCTGGCTCTGAGCTCACTATGTAGCCCAGGCAAGCCTGGAACTCAGCAATCCTCCTGTTTCTGCCTCCCAAGTGCTGGGATGACAGGCGTGAGCCACCATGCCCGGCATCCACTCCACTTTTTTGAAAGCGAAACTCATACTCTCTGTACATCTCTTTAAAATATATGCTATAATACAGTTGGGTAATGTAATTATTCCTGCACACGTTCCTTGAACTATGAAATGAAGGCCTGGTAAAGCGATGCTTACCTTTAACAAAATGTCTGCGCATCACATGTTTATGGAAGAACTGAATGAATACAGGTGCCTGCAGAGCACTGTCACTGCTGCTCAGGTTTCCATGGATATCTGAACAGATTAGATTTCACCACAGGCACATTCATGTTTCACACGGCCTAGCTCTAAAAGCTGTAAACTCTAGAATCCTTTCCCGGGAGATGGCATTCATGGGGATGTTGCAAAACTTAAGTAAATTAAAATGAAAGGGTTTCATAACGGAGTAAGTTGGAAAGCAATGCTATTCTCTGGGTCCCTCATCTCCTCTCAATACATACATACATGTTTATGGAAGATCCAAGAAACTCCACACTAAAGAAATCTACTTTACACAATCTCTAAATTTACTTTCTTCCAATATCTTCACTGCATTATCTATGTAATAAATAATGCCTTCATGCCGTATTTCCAGTCAAGGAATATTTATAGAGCAGTTTTCATATAGCCAAGAAATACACAGAGGTGAGTAATCCTATGTCAAGATGTAGTCATGAAAAATACTTTCTACTGGGCCGGAGGGTTAGGTCAGTGGTTCCGGTGCCTGCCTTGCAAGCGCAAGGTCCTGAGTTCGATCCCCGATAACCACATATAATGCTGGGCGTGGAGACACGCCCACCAACAATCAACACCGCATACCACAGTGCCAGGCGTGGTGGCTCACGCCTGTCATCCCAGCACTCAGGAGGCAGAGACAGGAGGACTGCTGAGTTCCAGGCTTGCCTGGGCTACATACTGAGCTGAGGGCCAGCCTGAACTACAAAGCGAGACCCTGTCTAAAAAAAAAAAAAAAACTTTAAGCAAGAAAGTGACTTGAAGAGAAAATGTGACGGAAGAACTACACAGGTGAGAGATCTAAGTGTCGAGGCTCGAGAAGATAAAGACCTTATAAAATGAGAAGTAAACCAGGTGAGGTGGTAAATGGCTGCAACCCCAGTACGCTTTGAGACTGACAAAAGAATCTCAAGTTTGAGCCCTGCCTGTGGAAGTGGCTTAGTGAGACCCTGTCTCAAAGTAAAAGAATACAAAAGGGCCAGGGATGGTGCTCCGAGCAAAGGCCTTGGGCTCAGTCCCCTGTATTGCAAAAATAGATAAACACAAACCACTGGACAGAGGATGACAAGTTTGAGGCCAGCCTGGGCAACTTAGTGTGCTCCTCTCTCAAAACACTTCAACAAAAGTTAAAAAAAGGGGTAGAGTTTAGTACAAGGACTCAATTTAATTACTAGGGGGCAAGATCTAAGTGAGTAGAATTATGAGAGAACTTCTAGGCCTGGATACAGTGATGTACCCAAGTAAGTGTCAGCTAACAGTGGGAAAGAGTTAAAAATAGATTTCAAGACATAAAAAGCAGTGTGGGGAGTAGGCTTTATTAAAAGTTCAAATCGTCTCAAAAACCTTAAAGGAAATAGCTGCATTTAACTGAGTAGCCTGGGGTATACACACCAGCAATCAGAGCACTGTGCCCGAAGCATGTGAAACTACAGGGGAAAATATGGAGCATTCGTTATCATTTTCTAAAAGATAAAAATTGGGCCTGGGGTGGTGGCTTATGCCTGTCATCCCAGCACTCGGGAGGCAGAGGCAGGAGAACTGCTGAGCTCAAGGCTTGCCTGGGCTACATAGTGAGCTCAGGACCAGCCTGAACTACAAAGACCCAGCCTAAAACAAAAGAAGATCAAAGTTGGAATGTTGCTAAATAGCCTTATTAATAAGTATTAGAGGTTTGCAATTCTAAGACGTTTCTTTTCATTTTAATATCACAAGTACAGAGGAGCTCTAAATATATATATTCGTAACTTCTTTAAAAGTGAATGAAGACAGACTTTTTGAAAAAAGGGAAAAATCAATGTAAAAATAATTCTCAACTTTATAAAGAAAGAAACCAGAGCGGCTGGAGTAAGCTCATGGGGACCCCTAGAAGATAAACCAAGCTGTCCAGTAAGTCCTGGCGAAGACTAAGATTCGGGAGAAACCGTTAAGGAGGGAGATCAGTTTTGTCAAATGCTATGCATGGGCAAAGGTGAGGGCCAAGAAATGATTTGTAGATTTAGCCGCGCATATATTCTCTAGTGACCAGTCGCTGAAGAAATACCTAACCGAAGGGAAAAAAAAAATAAAGTGATAAAGCCTCTTCCACCGAAACACACAGTCATCTTGATCAAAGTAACCCTAACACACACGGAATGTGAGCTCTCCACTAAAAAATCCTTGAGGAAAACTAAATCTTTGAAAGAAATTTTTAAAAAACCTAACAATTTATACTTGAAAAAGATAACACAATAAGGAAAAAGAATAATATCCATAATATGAAACGAGGTCTGAAATAAAGATACGCAATTATAAAAAAAAGCATAATTAAAAAAAATCAAACAAACAAATACTCAAAGACATTAGTGGCAGACCCGGAATTCAAAGATGTGAAGAAACTACAGAAAACGAACAAACTGCCATTTTCCAAGACAACAAAATTCTCACAACTAAATACAAATGAGAGAAATCTTCAGCTTGAGAACCCTTCAAATATCAAAAGGAGGAAACAAAACATTAAACAACCCTGAGGACATTAAGGCACCAAAGATTAAAAAAAATACATTTTATAATATAAAAATATACCTACCAACAATAAGAAAAAACAAGTATTTAAAGGAACAAAAATTATAGTAACTTCAGACTGCTCATTAGCAATGCTCAATACCAGAAGAATGTGCATTAATTTTTCAAGGGGCTAAAAGGAAAAGACTGAACTTATATTAAGCCAAAGAATCATTTTAAGGGAATATTAAAAAAATAAGGTATTTTGAACACTTACAGACTTAAGATTCACCGCCCTCCCCACAGAATGTTAGTTCAGCAAGGAAATAAATGAGTTCAGAAGCAGAGAAAAACAATAGTAGGATGGGCAATATACATGAATCATTAAAAAGTAAAACTGTATACTAGAAAACTCAAAGCAGTATGAAAAATTAATAACAAGTTTAATCACAAGTGAAAGTTAAAATTCCATTAATAGTAACAAGAGATGGGGAAGATGGGAAAGAGGCAAATGCTCATAAATCCCTAATTTACACAGTATAAAGGACCAATCAGAAAATTCTCAGATTTGCTGCCATGTAATGGAGCTTAGAAGCTGGTCTTTATAATCCTGTTTTGATTTTTTTATATATTGTTAAACATGGTCAAAAGGTTTTTTTTTTAATTAAAAAAAATCCTGTATCTCATTTTAATTTTAAGTTTAATCTGGCCTTACTCATTTCCCTTCCAATGTGGGTCTTGAGCCTTAGCAGTACTACTGCAGAGCTAGTGACAATGCTTGGACCCCACAGGTGGCATTTACACTGAGGTCACTTTCTATGTGCAGATAACAGCAGAAGTAAACTGTGTATCTAGCTTCTTTGCATCTCTTTACATTATAATCAGCCATTTGTCAGATGAACAGTGAATTTAAAGGTCCTTCCAAAGTACCCTTAGAGACACACGCAATAAACTAGCTAAATCACGGTGTATCATGAGGTTGTTATATTTCTTCCTTAGTCACCATCACAGGGAAACCTTTAAACAAAGACACGATCTCAGATGTCCCTAAGAAGTGCCTCTGCCTGTTTCTATGCAAGACAACCATAAAGAAATGTTAATAAACTCAATGTTACATTTCAAGTATTTTCTAAAATATTGAGTTTTATAAAACAAAATTAGAAATTCATTCTTTTAAAAAAATTCAGACAAAATAGGAAAAGATAACTTGAATAGCATCAAACTGCAGCTGTTACAGATAGCCAATAGAAACAACACAATTTGTTAAATTACAGTATATATCTTCTAACAACCTCGTGTGGTCTGTATGTAGCAATTTTGTTAAGAGTTAAAATGTTTGTTTTAAAGTGACAAGTGATTTATCTATTCTACTCTTGAATTATTTAGGAACACTACTTAAATATTTTTACATAAGTACTTTTCATTATTTTTTTCGTATGATTTTACTGCTTAGGAAACATCTACTCTTCATAAAATAGCACAATTCAATCGTAACTTATCCAATAGTACCATATTAGTGGAAAATATATAAGCTAATGATTAGGTCAATGTATCTAAATATACAACTATTTAACAAAGCAAAACAATACATTTTTAAGTTAAAGAGTGTATCTCATAAGCACAGAAATAGCCAAAACCAAAGGACAATTCAGTCTGAAGAGACTTTGCCACAAAGGCACTATATGTTAAATCTACATATTAAAAAGCCTCTTTTCACATCATCTCAGAGGTTACTTGAGTTTATTTGATAAACCCAAAATGGCAATGAAACTGAGCTTTTTAGCTTTTTTGGTAGTTCTAATTTTAAAGTTTAGAAAATATAATCATCAGTGAAGCTCATTTATAATTCACAACAGAATCTAAATTTAATAACTAGGGTACATAAATCTCAAAGAAAACAATTACTTACTTTGGAGGCCCATGGCTGAAGACAATTGGCATAACAGCGAACAAGAAAAGCCATTTCCTAGGCTGAAAGGGTAGGTTCTTTTTCAAACCACAGTCACAATGATGAGTACGCTGACAAGACACTGTTAAGTTTCTTTTTACAAATCATACACCATCGTAGCGTTATATGCAGGCAGCTTCTCCAAAACCCTTTACTAACTGAATTCAGGAGGCTGCAGAGGCTTAAAAGTATTGTTCTAAATAACCAACGGTTCTCTTTGAAATTTTCACTTGCACAAGCAAATCATAGTAAATAAAGACGTTTAGCTCTCTGGCTCAGAACAGACATGTACACGCATCCTCAGGCACCCAGCACAGACACGCAGTGGGAGCACAACGGTTAACACTGTCTCAATCACAGCAAATAGGGCAACATGCACCAAATCTGTGCTCCTGGATTCTGCGAAACCTTTCTTCTCAGTAATACAGCCTTGTTTATTCTCCAGTTTATTTTATTCCATAGGAAAAGTACTGCAGTGATTCTTCTTTATCAGAAGCAAGCCAGAATATTGTATCCTGAAGAGTAAAGTTTTTCCTTTATATTCTCAATCACCAGAGGTTTAAAAAAAAATCAGCCATTAAGCAAGTGGTAGTTAGAAAATGTACACTCTAACAGAATTGTCTTGTAGAATGGCTGCAAGTCTCCAAAATCCAAAATTATTTTCTCTTTTCGCACGCAGCATTTACAGCTCTGCAGTAGTGCTTCCTGTTCCAATCCATCAGTAAGACAACACTGTTGAGCTAAGCCTGGCTTTCTAGTTAAGAATTTACATATGGCATGATACAAAACACATCTTTTGCTAAAGCAAGATTACATGTTAGCGCCTTAATTCCTAGTGTCCTTTCCTGTTTCACAGCAGCTCCCTAAGGAGAAGCTCCTATTGATTCTATGCTCTGCAGTAAGATGAAATATCTAATAAGAAGGAAAGAGAGTGGGAGGAGAATAGAGCTAAAAGGATGACATCACCTGTACAGAAAGCCTTCAGAAACTGCATTAGATCAATTGGCTACTGTATCTGCAGATGTAGCCCAAAGAGCCATTTATTGAAAAAACACACACACCCTTCCATAACACATGTCAGCAAGCTAAATTCTTTAAGGGGGGAAAAAACTGGCTTTCTGTTTCAGTTTTAAAAATCCATGTTTGATCTTTAATTCTGCTCACTGATACACAGATATGTTTGAGAAGCCATATTTCCTAATAGTATTATTCAAATTTAACACTATATTGTCCTCCCAAGGGAAAATAATTTGCTCTAGTAAGATAACTGCTGCATTGCAAATCCTTGAGGGAGTCTAGTTCTCAGATGTCCCGTATGTATTTGTAATCCTAATTCGAAGGGTTCTGCTTACAAAACATATCAAGTAACTATTCTTAAAGGTTGTTTTACTTTATTATAAAAACAAAAGCTAGATTTATAAGTAAATAGCATTTTCAAATAATAACAGGATTTTATTTCACAAGAAAACGCTGAAAAAAAATCACAAGCAGAGCAGTTGCAGCAGGCAACTCCCTTGACAAAGAATAATCTATACAATGTGGTCCTTTCCCGCAGCCTGACGCTCAGTTCCTAGAAAGAGAAAGCCAGCAAAACTCCAAGGAATGTGCTTTCACTGTGCGCAAGGACTAGAAGGAAATGGGTCCATCTGTCTTTCTGTACTACAGGGAAAGTGCTCCATTTCTGCCACACCCTCTCCCATCTAAAAGGCACAAGGCCCACCCTGGTTCTTCATGCTTCTGCCACAAGGCACTAACTGCTGCAGCTGCTTCCACCTGCGCACACAGGCTCGTGGCAGCACCTCCCGATGGCCAAGGAAGGTGCAGTTTCCAACAGTAAAATACAGTCACACCTTCAGGGAACAAAACTGTGCAACTGACAATAACAGAACTATTTTTCCTCATTCACCTACAACTTTTACTTTAGAGAGAGACCGATGTGTAACATAAAAGGAGATGCTACCCGAGAGACAAGTGTTTTAACAGAGCAATCCACTGACTGCAGAAGGAGTACCTTCTCATCTGCCATAAAGAGTGAGTTCCCGCGGGGCATGGTGACTCAAACCTGCCATCCCAGCACTGGGGAGGCAGAGGCAGGAGGATTGCTGAGTTCCAGGCTGGCCTGGGCTACACAGTGAGCTCAGGGCCAGCCTGAGCTACAAAGCAAGACCCTGTCTAAAAAAAAAAAAAAATGAGTTCCTCAGTATCCTCGGGCAAAATCTGAGGAACTTTCTGAATAATAATATGCTTTCAATCTTAATTATAACACCACTTACAGGACTAGAATTTAAGTAAAACTGAGCATTATCATGAAAAAAGACTGTCAAAATGTGACTAATGAATTTAGGTTTCCATAAAACCTTACTATGTTTTCTGCAACAATTTCAAAAGATACAATGTACATTTAAAGATGAAATTAAATCTCACAAATATTATACAGAACACTAGTCTTCAAGATGTAAAACACATAATATTTGTACAGGTTGATCTTCAAGGGCTCAACATTTTATTTCAATTTAATTCAAATAAACTATGTATGTTAGAATTTTAAAAATATTTTGTATTCAAGAAAAATTAACTAAAACACAACAAATAATTTTAAAAATAGAAAACGATGTGACGCACTTTAAAAGTGAAGACAAACTTTTGTTAAAGATAAATTTTTTCAAGGCAAACATTTTCTGCATTAAAAATTAGTTCTGAGTATGTAAGCATATTTCAATTTCAATGCCAGGGAGTAACTATATTCATATTCACAGGGTCAGTAGGAAAAGTTACAGCCAAAATCAAAATGTAACATCACTGGGGTCTCTTCCCCTCTTTACACAGCACTCCGTTATCTCACAGAGGACCTCAAGCTGAGGGAAGGAGACAGCAGCCACCTCCTGGCTGCTCTAAACAACTGCTGCCCAGTGTGTGAAATGCAATCCACTTGTGCCATATGCTAGATGGCTGTAGTAAACACCAACTCAATATGGGAACAAAATTCATTTTTCCTTTGGTCTGGCTTGTAAGTGAAGATGACATCATCTTTTTCATTGTTCTATCCATCACTGCACAGTATTTGCTATTATAGAAAACTGTATGGTCAACGTATCATGGAAAATCTCCTGTGTAACAATACCATGAGAGGAAACAGGGCAATTCTACCGTCAGCATCTGAAATCCACCAGCATTCTGATAACACTACAGCACACTTTTTTTCCCTCAGAAATATGATTTAACATCTTAATTCATTACTAAAGGAAGGAATGGACATTCTTTCAAGTCAGTAGCTTATAACTAAACAGATGATTAGGTGAATAAACTATATTTTACTTGCATCACATTTAAATTTTTATCACCTTATATTACCAATTCAAATGAAGTAATTGCAACCAGGGAGACTGTC
>PVIC010015824.1:0-34653 GCA_004025085.1 Thryonomys swinderianus
GGGTAGGGATATGGGTAAAAATGAGAATTAACTTGTGGCATATACTGGTACAAATTTCCCAATGTTATATGTGATTTTGAGATGTATATAAATTGTACCAATAAAGAATTCAATTTAAAAAAAAGAATTTGATCCTCAGTAACAGAAAAACAAAACAAAACATAACTGGGCATTGATGTCACCACAACAAAGGACAAACCCTGGGGGACACTGCCACCAGCTCACCCTGCAGAGCAGGTCCAGGGGCTATAGGATCCAGATACTCTCATACACAGTGACAGCCATGAACTATCTCCATTCCTCATAGTGCCTTGAAACAGCACTATGAGATGTTTTTCTCCTTTTTTAATGTTTTTTTTTCTTTATTGAGTTTATTGGTATATTTTAGATATAGATTATGATCACATTCATCAATGAGAATTTGTACCTCTACACAATACCTTACTTCTTATTTTTTCCCATTCCCTGCCCTCCTTTCAACCCTCCTTTTTTTTTAAAGAGATAGTCCAGGGCAACTCTTATGCCTCAGCTGCCCCAGGTAGGGCAGGGGCACTGGGTCTCCAGGGCACTGAAGCTCTCAGCTCACGGCAGGGCTTGGAAAATCAATCTTCCTCTCTGAAGCTATCTAAAGCTCTGAGACCTGTAAACCACCGTAGGCAGAGATCACCAATAGTCTTTCACAGCTTGGAAGATTCAGGTCTCCTTCCTTCCTTTCCTGGTGCAGAAATGCAGCCTGGGAGCTATTCTTTCAGGGAAAATATGTTGGATTCTGCTATGGAAGTGGTTTCCAGAGAATCCCAGCATTATCTGTACACAGGCCCAAGAAATAACCATGGTTCTAAAAAATTGTTTCTATTTTCAAACAGAGACTATGGATGCAAAGATACCTTTAGCATCTCTTCTCTCAAAGCAGTGACACAGGATTGTAACAAAGACAACACACCTACATTCAAGTCTAGGGTGCACCACCGATGACCTGTATTTGGGGAATCATTCTTACCTCCTTGGGCCTCTATTTTCCCATAATTACCCTGACCCAACAGAGTTGCTAGAAGACTGATTTGGGTAGAGGAGGGATTCCCCAGGGTTCTCTTTTAATCTCATAAGCACTCCATGGAAGTTAGCTAGTATTATTTAAATAATGTATTTCAGCAAAGCACAGCTGCTGGAAAGTAGAAATCATAAATGTTAGCTTCTTGTCTAATCTGTTTTAAAATTTTGCCCTTTTCTAAAATGAATGTTTGAGAAAAATCTTCAAAATCGTAGAACAAGAAATTGGGGTATCTCAATCTATTTCTGAAAACAAGTTCTAATGTACAATCCTAACAAAAACTGGACAACTAATCACAAGTATTTGTGATACTATTCCTGGTTCTTCCATTTTGGGGAAAATGAGGACAAAGCCAAACTCTCAGTCCATGGCAGGGGCAGTAGACTCAGTGCTGAAGCATAAAGTTCCAAGGCCTGGTAGACAAAGGCCTGGAGAAAGATGGAGGTGGATGGCCTGAGTTCCAAGAAATTCAAAGACCATACAGATAATGGACTTGGTTCTAATAAGTCAAAGTAGAGTTTATGACCCCCAAGGAAGCTTCCAGGGAATCTCTGCTTAAGGAAACTTTGACAAAAATTCTTCAGAATCTTCCTTAAAATTTTTCACATGCAAAATGAGGAAAAAGAAATCACTGCATGCTAAGGCTAGTGAATCCTACACACATATACACACACATGCATATGTGCCCACCACCATCACCCATACACACACAAAATGTATCCATTTAGACAAAACATTGAGACACTAGATTTGATAAGGTAGTTTTCCCCTACAAAAAAATAGGGATTTATTTTCATAAAATATCTCATGGAAGCATAAGAATTAAACATTCTTAATTCTACATTGTAGGCCTAACCTTAAGTGAAAAGAATAAAATGGCATAGAATCAATACTGTTATAGAAATTCTATGCTATCTATTTGTTACAGTAAGACTGATCAAATGCCAAATCATCTCTCCCTCTCTACTTCGAGTGAATCACAGGAGGAAGACTTAATGTGAGGAAAAGAACTGACTTGCTATTCAAAGAATTCTCTAACAAAATACACAATCCCTTTAAATTTTCCCAGGCAGCTGTTAGGGTTACCGAGAAAGTGGTAGAAACAGAAAAGATGCTAAATAAATAATTAACAATTTCCAAGCAGCAGATTCTTTAGATGTTTTTTCCCAGGATTTAATATCTTGAGTACAGAGATCAGAGAAGTTGCTTTCTTGCTTTCCTTCCTCTCTTGTTTCTTTTTTCCTTTCCTGACTTTTTTCTGAGTTAGAGAAGAGATGTGCAGGGGTCATGCAGTGAGCGAGCAGAGGAACACTGCACTCTCGGGGAGTCCACCTGGGTGGAAAGACACAGAAAGCAGCCCAGGCCTCTGTCTGACTCGGGCCAGTGGAAATCTCAGTGTGTCTGATTTATTCAGTTGTCTTTCATCAAAAAATCACATTTGAACAGAAGCCTTAAAACAAACATCTGTTGTTTTGGCATCAGCATCCATTTCTTTTCTTTGATAACCATATCCTGGTTTTACTCTGGGAAAAGGCCCTGTGTCTCCTCTTCTCTGTCTCCAGAAAATCCCTTTCCTACCTCTGACCCAAAAACATGGTGCAGGGAGCCTCACACAGGGAGCCTGCTAACAAGGGTGCTTGGCAGATGTTTACACAGCTCTTCACCACGAATGAGCTACCAACAAGCCCCAGTAGAGGCTTCTGGGAGAGAGACTTTCCTCTTCCAAATGCACTCGGGAGAAGCTAATCAGGCCTGGCCTTCTCTACATCCACATGAGAGGAGTTTTGAGAACACAGCCAAACACCTCAGAAGGAGAGCCCAGAAGTAGGACTCTGCCGACACTAGCCCTAATGAAGTTATATATGTCTTTAAAGGGCCCCTCTCCTCCACCTGGGACTTATCAGATACATGAATCACTGAATTCCTTGTTGATTAAAGTCTGGTTCAGATTCCACTTGGGATCTCTGAATGTTAGAACCAGAAGGACCTTGACCAAGTCCTAAAGTTGAAACTTACTTTCAAACCATTGGAAATGATTTTCTTCAAAGATCCTTAATACACTGGGTCTTGGAGAGGAGAGGTAGACAGTCTAGAAAGGGGCACAACCTCAAGAAATTCTAAGTCTTCTGAAGCAATGAGCCACAGGTGAGGGGGAACCGAGAAGTACAGCAGAAGCTCACTTTCATGTGCCAAGTAAGGAAATCTTGGCCCTGGGCAAGGTCACTGGGCTGCCAGCTGACACTACCATGAAACTTTCAGATGCTAAGTGATTACGCATCCATCCGACACTGGGTATATGATTTGTGTTTCCTAAACTCCAATGTCTTAATACCATGTATGGCAATACCATGTATGACAATATGGTATGCTCATTGTGTGATAGTCATAGGAGCACTAGATTGAAAAAAAGACTGCTGCCTGCCAATACTTCTCCTGTATCTGAACAAAAATGAAGAACTTAGCTCTGAAGAGAGTAAAGGAAAAATAATAGCCAACTGTACTTGAGTTTGTTTTAAACATGGCTCAATATATCTATTTTGATAACTATTTACTGTTTTCTAAGAGTAGATCCTTTATACCATCTCCCACTTTAGGCGTCAGGGATAAAGTATGCAGCTTAAGTCAGATTGAAAAAAGCACGAGCCACTCAGGCCTTGTACCTCTGGGAAGGTAAACTTGGGATGTGGTCTTTGACAGATAATCACCACCTGGGGAAAGTGTGTATGAGTAACAGGGACAGCCCAGAGTCCCAGAGGCACCTCTTCCACTGAACCAACAACATCAAGGTCATTTTTTGGCACCACATCACTACCAGATCCTGTCTCCAGAAAGGGGGACTCAGGAATTAAGAAACTCACACTCAAGAAACCTGGGTGGGGTTAGAGTACCCTCAGATCATAAGGATGTTTCCATAGCAACACTGTCATTTACCAGCGTGTTCTACTGAGTAGAGCTCTTCTGACCAGCAGTCCGCAAGGTGAGGCCAAGTGACAAAAGAAAAGGCCACAACGAAGGTAAGATGGCTTAGCAAAGAGACCTGAGCAAAGGAAGCATACAATCTATGCAATTATCAATGAAAAATAATTACAGGGAGAGGGAGTGGCACAGGCAAAGGCCCTGAGGCAGGGCTATGTTTGGCTTCTCAGTACAGCAAGGAGGCTGGCAGCTCAGCTCCCACAGAAGAGCCAAGAGAAGAAGGCCAGTGGACATCCTTGCATAGCTGGGGGGGGGGGTCAGATGCTGCAGGGCTGAAGACAGAACTCAGGACAGTCTCTTCTTAGCTGGCACATTAGAAAAGTAAAGGTGGATTTGCTTCACACTCTATAAAGGCCACTTCCTTTGGTTGCCGAGGGAACAGCAGGCCGCAGAGAGGCAAGTGCGACAGTACAAGGCAGTAGATGATCAACAGGTGAGGACCACACCAGGTAACCAGTGCCAGCAGATGGATGCACAGACCGACAGACACACAGACAGACCACAGACATATACTTATGCATGTATTATACACATATCTGCACATGCTTAAACATACACACGTATACCTTCATGAAACATAACTGTTATAACTACATAGTCTTTATAAATAAAGAAGAAAATTATTATTTTTCATGCATAAAATCAACACAGGTGGACTTAACGATTTGTGAAGTTTTAGATGACCGATAAAAAGCTGTTGGCAGAGGGAAGACAAAGATACAAAAGAAAAAAATATGTAGTAGGTATTATCAAAAAGTTTGTGCTTAAAAAGTATCTATAACAGTCATATTCATGACTAATTGAGAAAACACTGAATTCTTGATATCAAAATACTCTAGTGGAGACTGAATAAAGATGTGTTTTTTAATAAAATGGAGCATTATTCTGCCATAAAGAATGATAGGTTTGAGTCATTTATACTCAAATGGGCATACCTTCAGGACATACTCATAAGTAGGTCACAGATAATAAATACGTCACAGATGTGCAAATAACGTATCTTTTCTCTGATATGAGGAGCTGAAGATGTAAATGACTTATAAACTGTATGACAGACACTGTAAAATAGAAAATATTCAAAGGGAAAAGGGGGGTAGGGGTATGTAAAGAAGGGAAAGTAAAAAGGAAACAAAGCTTGGGTGGGGGTTGCAAGGTGGGCAGGGGAATGGGAAAAAATGAGTATTAAGTCATGTCATACAGTGGCTCAAACTCTCATTGTTGAGTGTGATCATTATGTGCATATAAAATGTACTGATAAAATCAATTTTTAAAAACACACTACTGGAGATCCAGACAAATACATGTTTTCCTGAAATATCCTCGGATCTCCTGAAATTCTTCTGTGTCCCCACTGCAAAAATACTCAACTTATTTCCTCCTTCCACTCTCAGTGACAGTAAGCAGAAAGGGCTGTGACTGAGCCCTGTGCTGGCTCCTGAAGCAGGCACAGTGACTACAATGGGCCAGTTCTCTGGGCCTCCTCAGATGTAGACCTCCCCCATGTCTTCCCAGGCTCCTGTGCCCCTGGATGTGGCCAGACAAATAATCCTCACTGTGAGATCAAGGTGCAAACTACAGGCAGACTTGGTCCTCACCGCTGCCCTCTCTCCTGTTGGCTGGAATGTGGGTGGGGTGGGCCATAGACCTTTATACCAAGAGTTCTCAACTAAAGGCAGTGTGCGATCTCCATGGGTGCTTGGCAATGCCTGATGCCATTTTAGTCTACAAGTTTAAGGGAGGTCATGCTATACTTGGCATAGGGTCACCAGTTCCCAGAGAGGTTAGCACGAATCCTACCCTGACCACAGCAGTCCTTCCTCACAGCAGATCTGGCCCCTCCCAGGTGTCAATAGTGCTCAGGCCAAAAAGCCCTGCTCTATGGCAGTGTTTCTCAGCTCGGTGAGTATTAATCACATGTGTATCTTCCCTGGATGCAAATTCTGCTGCCAACAGTTTGGGATGGAATCTGAGATTCTTCTCTTCTCTTTTTACTTTTTTTCTGGTACTGAGGACTGAGCCCTGGGCCTTTGCACTGAGCTACATCCCTGGTCCTTATTTATTTTTCATTTTGAGACAAAGTCTCACTAAATCACCTCATTGCCATGGCTGGGCTGGAACTTGCAGTCTCCCTGCCTCACCTTCTGAGAGCACTGGGGAAAGGTGTGTACACCTTGCCTGGCTCACAGTCTACACGGTGGAGCAGCCGCTGGACGAACTCCAGTCTGAAGGACCCACAGAGCACAGCTGTCCCGCCAAAGCACACATGCGGCAGACCCAGTTCCATTTCCAGCTTGGATGGCCATGTGGCACTGACTGCGCCAGACTGCTACGTCAATGCCCACTCTGTGGAACAGAAGTGAACAGTGCACTTCACCACCTAAAAGTAGTGGCTGCCCACCCTACACTTCACTCCTTCTCTTTGGGAAAGGATCTAGAGAGCTCTGGAAGGAATATTTTCCTGAAGACAGAAAAACCACAAGCAAAAGAAAGAACCAAGATGGTGGCAACTAGAGACATCGACGTGAAGCATCTGTTTCCCCGCCACTGTAATAAATGAGCATGGCCTAGGAGCTTAGCACAATACAAATAGACTGCCTTCCAGATCTGGATGCCAGAAGTCTGAGATGAGTCTCAGTGGATTAAAACAAAAGTATCCCCAGAGCTGCATCCCTTCTGCTGGCCCTAGGAAAGAAGCCCTCACCCTGCCTTCCTTTCCCTAGTTTCCAGAAGCAGCCTACAGTCCCCAGCTCTGGCCCTTCGATGCCAGTGACAGTTCCCTAGGTCTCTGTCATGCTGTTATCTCTCTGGCCTCTGCCATCTTCCACTTACACAATGCCTTGGGATTTGGATTCTCCTGGGCTCCTCCAAATAATTCAGAATATGCAGTGCTTTAAGGTTGGCTGTTTAGTATTTAAAAATCATAATTCCATCTGCTACCTAGTTCCCTTTGCCACCACCTCTAATATATCCCAGTTTCTAGAGATTTGGATGACAACATTTTAGGGAGATTATTACTCTACTTCCCAAAGAGGGTTTAAAAAAAGGGGAGGTTCACAGTGCCAGGTGTGGTGGCTCACGCCTGTAATCCCAGCACTCAGAAGGCAGAGACAGGAGGATTGCTGAGTTCCAGGCTTGCCTGGGCTCCATAGTGAGCTCAGAGCCAGCCTGAACTACAAAGCAAGACCCTGTCTCCAAAAAAAAGGGGGGGAGGTGGTTAGAAAAATATCTTGAAAGTGGGAAGTGAATTCTTTAACCTGGAAAACACAACCAGTGTTTGCAGGAAAAAGATGGCAAACAATTAAGAGAATCTTCCAGTTATTCCCAATGCTCACCAAGCACAGGGTGGTTCCAGGAAGCCAGAGTGTGCTGCTGCCTTTTACGTCACTTCAGTACAGAACGATGCACCAGCGGTCCTGGGTCAGGTGAAAGAAGCACACAGAACAAGGCTGTCCAAGAATTCTCCAGGACTTTTATACAGTCTGCTCTAAGAACATTTGATATCCGTGCTATATAATAGTTTCTGTAAATTAAACCTCTTAATCTAACTTTATGATAAGAGTTCCTGTCCTGTATTTCAGGTACTCCCTGGAGTGCAACATCCCAGAAAACCAATTACCTAGAGGAATTCATGAAAACGTGTGTGGATTAGTAACAACTAATATAGGTAGAACAGGTAGTTCCCAGCATTCAGTCACTATTTGGTCCTTCCAAATCACTGTGGAGTTTGAGGGGCTGTTATTCCCATTTCAGAGATCAGCAAACAAAAGCTCAGAGGCTCAGTACTTGTCTGTGCATGCAAAGCATCACAGATTGCAAAACTCAACCTAATTTCCCAGACTCAACTTAATTTTCAATTCTAGGTTCAGCTTCCTTTTCCTTTCTACGCAGGTCCAAACAGTCAAACTGCTATGCCAGAGCTGCAGAGGAGTTTGACCCAGTGTTTCCTCTGCACCTTGGGCTCCCAAGCTCTCGCCCCCCTACAGAAGTTTCAACCTGGTGGTGAGGAGAGGACAGATCACTACACTTACTGAAAGGACACAAATCAGAACAGGGATTCTGCAGGGCTGATACATGGCAGTTATGTAACTTTGATAATGCACCGAGAGTCACATAATCCAAACTATCCCTGGAGGATATGATGCATGTGGTCTTCTCCCTATAGCAACAGGCACCCAGACTAGAGGCACACCAGACTGGGGACAGGCTGCTCCAGGCAATCTTGGAAATGTTACTTGACCTTCCTAGTTTTCTATCTGCCTATGAAATTGGGATAAAAAGTGTCTGCCTTACCAGGCTATGGTGAGGAATCAATAATGCCCAGTGCTGTATGAAGGGGCAGATAGATGCCACCTTTGCTTTGATATAGTTTACCTTCTGGCCAGATGACCCCTGAGAAGCACACATGACCTAAAGCAGCTTAAGAAGGTCAAAAATGGAAGAGGGTCTTTAACTAGGTTGCTGGGAAAGGTCTTCCTGAGAAGCTAAAGGCTGAGTCAACATTAAAGGATAGATAAGGAGATACCAGCAGTTCAGAGACAGAGGGCAAAGTATTCTGGGAGAATAAAGAGGCCACTGTCTCCTGGGAATGAGCTAGGTGTGGTTCACAAACAGAGAGCTGTGCCCACACTACATGGCTAGCATGGGCCTCCTGAGTTCCTCTGTCCCCTGTGTGGCAGGGTCAGCCTAAGGCAAGGAAATCCAAAGCAGGGAGATGTGGACACAGACTACCTCCTCCCCAATGCTGGGGTACACACTGCTGGTAAGCACTGGAAAATAAACAAAATGCTGAGAGTCTGAGGCCACACACCTTGGTTTGAGCCCACACTCCGTATCTTAATCAAGTTGTCAAATCCCATGGCTCAGCTTCCTCTCTGATACAGTGTGGTAACAACCAACCCCAGCTCAAGGGGATCTCAAGAGGACTAAATCCATTACTCTTTTCTTTCTTCTCTGTCTGTCTGTCTGTCTCTCTCTCTCCCTCTCTCTCTCATGATAGGGTCTCACTTTGTAGTTCGGGCTGTCCCTGAGCTCACTATGTGGCCCAGGCCAGCCTGGAACTCACAGCAATCCTCCTGCTTCTGCCTCCCAATGCTGGGATGACAGGTGTGAGACACCACACCCGGTACCGTGGTGTGTGGTATTGGGGATCAAACTCGGAACCTTGTGCTTGCCAGGCAGACACCAGAACCACTGAGCTAAATCCCCGGCCCCTGAATCCAGTACTCTTGGAACTGAGCCCAGCAGAGGTAAGTAGAACGGGTATGGACTACCATTGCTGTGCTACCACTACTTCCAGGCTTTCCAATCCAAACCAAAATAACCTTTGTGTGCACTTGATTTGCTTCTTGTTTGTTTTGCTTTAAGACGAGGTCTCAGTAAATTCCCAGGTTGGCTTTGAACTTGCCATCCTCCAGCCTCAGTCTTCTGAGAAGCTTGGATCATAGGTGTGAGCTGTCACTCTGGACATCTGATCTGCTGTTCACTTTGTGAAAACACCAGTGCTTCTATATTGATTCATTTATACCAATTAATCTAGTTATCAGCACCTTCACTGGGATGCTGGCACAGGCAGTCTATGCCCTGAAAGGAATCACAGTATTTATAATTATCTTACCACGCTGTCCTCTGGCCAATAAAATGTGAAAATCAGGAAATTTCACATCAGACATACAATACTTTGAAAGGAAATCTATATATGAAGTATGGTATTTTGGTTATATTCATATAAATAGTATTTGTAGACCACTCTCAAACACCTCAATTTATGCAGTAAAGAATTAAACAAACAAAGATCAATAGAGAATGGGGGGAAAGAAATGGAAGGAAAAGAAATAAATGGTTCCCTGATGCCTTCTTGTATAGTATGAAAGTTTGCTTCTTATAAGTCCTTGCAAGAAGGATTACAAGGTAAGATTTATGCCTTTTTATTTTGACCTCTGACTTGATTCTATTAAAAAATACTCTCCCCTTATATTTTCAAAATAGCTTGTACAAGGATGAAGGAGATGATAACTCTTGTGTAACCATTTCCTTTCCAGCCCCTTAGTGAATTTTATTACTGTTTCTATAAGATTTATGGGAAAATTGATTTTCTTAGCTTTTCAAAAAAAATTGAAATTCCTTGTGAACAGTAATAATTCTACCTTTCCTTTTCTTCTCTTCCTGACATAATTGCCTTATCTGATATGTAATTCCTGGAGAATGCTAAAAAGTAGTGACATAACACAATTCTTATTTTGTTCTAGATTTAATGAGAATTCTAGTGTTACATCACTAAAGATGATGATGGCTGTGGTTACTTTCCTCTTTTCTTAATAGATTGTTCCAAAAATTAGGTATTGACCTTTATTTTTATCAAATATCTTTTTATCCTCCATAAAATAAATCGGCTTTTCTCATTTGTTGATACTAACAATCACACTGAAACTTCTCAAGATTAAACCATCCTTCCATTACTGAAATAAATTCTCCTTGGTCAAAGCTTATATTACTTTATAATACAATCACTTATATGTCTATTTCAGCTCTCTATAAGCTTTTCCAGATCATGATCAGGATTCCTTCACATTTGAGGCTAACATGTAATACAAGGCATGTTAATGGGTAAATGAAAAAGTGAATTAGCAAGTATTCTGAACCTCCCCATATAATCCTGTGTGCCTCCTCCCAGTTAAACACTGCACTGAGAAATAACATGTCTGTGCATTTTACAAATATCTGGTTTAACTGGGCCCCATTTTTCTAACAACAGAAACCTAAACACCTAGTTCTCTGTGTGGACACTACTTCCTCTGGTCCCCCAGGGCTTAACCCTGCTTCTTCACCCAACTACCCTTCAGGCGAAGGGGCTGCGCATCAGCTGGGCTGATTACCACAGTGTTACAGAAGTACTGGTCTAGGGACAGACATAGGTCCCAAACAGGGCCACAGGCACCTCCAAGAATTTCATAATTTCTCAAAAATTACTTCCAAAAGAATCAATAAGCATAAAATATGTTTGTCTATGGTTGCTATTTAATATCCTGACTAAATGTGGAGAACACTTTCTCTCAGAAGGTAGCACAGTGAAGACATTGCTGGAGCTTCTAGATCCAGCTTTTCTGAAGCTGTTATACCAGTCTTCTCAACTAAGTAAGTCAAAACATATCTTTTTATTGTTATTTATAGTCATTTAAGCTCTTCCTGTCATTTGTAGCATACATGGCTAAATTCACATGTTGCTTTGTTCACCAGTAAATGTATTTTGTATGTGCTTAAATAAAGGTTAAATCATTTCAAGCCTGGGGATTTAGCTCAGTTGTAGGATGCTTATCACACATGAAACCCTGGGTTCAACCCTCAGTATCACAAAAGAGAGAAAGGAATGAGAAGCCAATCCTAACCAGTGACTGTTTAGAAAAAAAACAACTGCCTGCTTTTAATTAGTAGCGATTGGCTGAAAGGCTCCCTTCCTGAATTATAATTTTAGATTGAAACTCCCCAGACAGTTACAGAGTAGCTTATTAAACCACAGAAACCAACCAAACTGGAGAAGTCTCTTTTCCGGGGTAGTGGTTCTGTCCTCGCCAGAGAGATCATCCATTATGCAAAACCCAAACCTTTAGAATTTTCACATGCACAACTCTAGCAATCTTTCATTCACCTAAAGTCTTGAGACCTCTTTCCTGACTCAATTTAAAAGTAAAAAATGTCTGGCATGAATTACAGACATAAAAAATAAATCAGGTTAGGATGGCAAGAGGACACAGTGCAGTTGGCCAAGTCTCAGGCTTGGGAGGGAGCTTGTCTTCCCAGCAGCTCCACCTCCAGGACTCAGTCCTACAGAAAACCCAGGGCCAGAAGCAAGTCCTGCCTCTAAAAGCCTCTAGACCCCCTGGGGCAGAGGGCAGTGGCTCCCCTGGGGAGTGCATGGACTTGAGAGGCCCCAAGAGCCTGGCTACTTCCCCACCCACTGGGGAGGGGGCGTATTTCTGGCTACAGTGGGATATCTGGAAATCAGACTCTTCGCCTTCAGCTCCAGTAACAATAAACCAAGTTCTGGAATCCAGTTGTGGTTAGTCTCTGGAGAGCCATTTAAGAACTGCTTCATAGCTTCAAATCCCTCATGCAGACATGATCTTGAACTAAAAGACTATATTCAAATGAAAAATGCATTATAGCTCTCTCTTTAGGGTCCTCCATATTGATGGGCAGGATGTTAAAGGAAAATAAAGGAGAAAAGCAATGGAAAATGAGAGAGAGAAAAGGGAACAAGGAATGTCAGCATGACAAGCTCCACACAAGACCCTGGAGAAGATTCTGCATTTTATCCTCACCAAGTCTGGAGGAAGTAGGTAACCCTGAGGCCATTCTGAACACCGCCAAGCCATGTTGCTTCTACTCTACTAGGTTCCTCTGTCCAAAGGGTCTAATACCAAAATTTATTCTAGAAGCAAAGTATTTCCATGGATCAGTGGACTCTACGGTATAACCTGGCCTTACTAACTGAGAGAGAGAGAGAGAGATGAATGGGGCTGACACCCAAGAGAACCAAGCAAAGCCGAGGACTCATTTTTTTCTACCTCCCAGGTCTTCATCCACCTGACCAGAACCCTTTATTATAAATTCAAGTGAGCTATTTAGATCAATCATGGGCTCTTGTGATTCATGAGTAAAAAACAGAGGATTTTCCTACCTCCAGGGGAATGTTAATTGGGAACAAAAGGGAAATTTATTTGTGAAAGTTTCCTTATCTGCTTCAATGTGCCTGTTTATATCAAGCTCTTTTTGTTGTTGTTGAAATATATCTGGGTGGTATTTCCCCCAGGCTGTTGCAAAAATCTGTAAAAGGGGAAAAAAATACTCAACCAAAATAGCACATGTAAGCTACAATTCTGGCCACAGTGAAGGGTACTGCCTTTGCCAGTTACTTTTTGAAATGAGTTTAAACCACAGGTCACAAACTGGTTGCCAGCTGGCTGCATCGAGCCCACAGATGGACTTTGTCTCTCCCCCACTGCTGGCCCACACAGTGTTGTTAAGAAACAATTTTAGTGGCCAAGCAGAAAAATCAGGAGGTTTCACATCCAAACCTGGCCTTCCGGTTTCTCTCATGAACACCCACGTGGATGTCCAGTGTGCGAATTTGCACACTGGGGCCCCAGGGAGGGCAGAGGTGCTATGGGACCTCCTCTCAGGCCTGCTCCCCTCCATTATGCGAAGCATGAGTCCTGGGGCCATCAGGGTTTGTGCCCCTGGTTTAAAAGATTCAGCAGATGCAAAATGCAAAACCATTCATTACTGGGCTTCTCCCAAACCATCCTAAATAAGGCAAGCCAGTCAAGATTAATACATCTGTGGGCCAAAAATTAGGCTCAGTGGTTCCAGCGCCTGCCTAGCAAGCGCAAGGTCCCTGATTCAATTCCTGATAACCACATATAACAATACACGCCCACTGGCAATCAGTACCACATACCACAAATGCCGGGCTTGGTGGCTCCAGCCTGTAATCCCAGCACTTGGGAGGCAGAGGTAGAAGGATTGCTGAGTTTGAGCCTTGCCTGAGCTACATAGTGAGCTCAGGGCCAGCCTGAACTATAAAGAAAGATCTTATCTCAAAAAAAGATTAATACATCTGTGATAGAAGGGGGCATATGGGAGACCAAAATGATGTGAGAAATAGAAAAACTGAGTAGTCGGGTCCATCTAGATTTCTGCTTTTAGATCTCCACTTTGCCAAGAAATACATTTGCTTTTATTCACTTTCATTCCTTCCAGCAACCTATAACAAAGAAATTAAAATAAGCAAAAGAAGCTAAAGGTTAACTAATTTATCCAGCTAGTAAATTATGATGACCCACTTGCAATCAGTCTCCTTAGCCATAAAGACAATTCTTTTGTAATAATGAATGAACACTGTAGGCCACCTTGTTTCTACCTCAGGTCCTTTGCACTTGCTATTCCCTCAATCTGAAAAACCTCTCATCAGATCCTTACATGGGAGGATCTTACACTCTTTCTTCAGTTAAACACCCCCTGTTTAAAATAACTCACACCCAGCCCCATGTGCATGCGCGTGCATGCACACACACACACACACACACACCAATTACCTTCTAGCAGCAGTGGGAGCTAGTGTCCAGCCCTGTGTTTCTGAGAGTAAAGTCCTGGCCCAGCCCTGGCAGCAGTAGCAGCAGTGAAGAACTTTTAAAATTCCAAGGTCTCCAGCTTCCCTGATTGGCCAAGGAAGAGTCTGTCTCCAAACTCCCCAGGCGACTCATGCCTCCTGGCAGGTGACAAACACTGCTACACACACCCTGAACAGCAGACATGCAATGTGACTCATGGTGTACTTTTAAATTTGCTAGTGGCCACACTTTAAAACTTTTGGGGAAGGCCATAGGGTAAGCTCAGTGGTTCCGGCACCTGCCTCGCAAGCGCAAGGTCCTGAGTTCAATCCGCGGTAACCACATACAATGCAGGGCATGGAGATTCACGCCCAGCAGCAATCAACCAGCAATCAGCACCACATACCACAGTGCCGGGCATGGTGGCTCACCCCTGTAATCCCAGCACTCGAGAGGCAGAGACAGGAGGATTGCTGAGTTCGAGGCTTGCCTGGGCTACATAGTGAGCTCAGAGCTAGCCTGAACTACAAAGTGAGACCCTGTCTCAAAAAAAAAAAAAAAAAACTTTTGGGGAAAAGTAACATTAATTTAATAATATATTTGATTTAAATTACAAGTTACACATAAAACAATACTATCATTTCAACATGGAGTCAAGAGTATGAACCAGCACTTCAGCATCATGTGTACTTTCTCCTTGCATGTTTCACATACAGTGGCCACAAGACACACACAGACAACACCTACTGTTCCTGGACAAATGAATGCTGGGCCATCATCCCCCTTACTTTGTCTTTCTAGACTTTATTTGGCTCTTTTTTTTTTTTTTTGTCTCCTCAACTTTCCTGTCTTATTCACCAGTCTTTCCTCAGTACTGAAAACAGTACTAGGTACACGGTGAATGTTTATGAAACACTGATTGCGTGAACAGATAAAGAATGGATGTCAGCTTTCTGGTAGTCCATGTGTGGCAGTGAGATATAGTCAGGTAACAAAACAAAGCACTTTCAAATTGGACAGATGTGGGTTCAGACAAGCACTGGCAGCATGACCCTGCACCAGTCGCTTCTACTCTCGCAATAATGAGGTAAGGAAAGCCACTACAACACAGGATGTGGCTCATGGCACCCTCCCGACCAAACAGCAGGCCCACAGGGTAGCACCTTCCCGCAGGCCAGCACCTTCCCACACACCCGTCCTTGGCTCCCAGACGCCCTGTGTGAGCACTGCTGCTGCCCACCAGCCTCTTCCACTGGATATCACAAGCAAGAATTTTCTGAGCATCTTCCAGGGTGGGACAGCGACACTGATGGTCCATACTGAAGGGAGAGCCACGAAGGATCACGTCCCCTGACCCCGGAGCAGAGCGGTCCTCCTGACTGAAGCGGTGAGAGTTACTACAGCATGCAGACTGTGAGGGAGGGGCCGCTCCCGCTGTCTCCATCGCTGACGAGCTGCCAGTGACGGCCCCGGGACTGCCCAAGGTCCCTCAGCACATTCACAGTCTGTGCCCAGAAGCCTGGCATCTGCTTACACTGAAAGTTGGTGGCAGCTTTTCCTTTTGGGGATGGTGCAGGGACAGAAAGGCAGGGTGGAGGGCTTAATCTACCCCAATTCATTAATCGCTGACATGTGTCGATCCACCCAGAGAGGCTTGCTCTCTGAAGCCTCAGCACATACCCTAATCCATTAGCCAATGTTGCCCTGAAAAATCTAATGCACATGTTCTAATCTCAAATGTGTTTTTACATCACATTAGATCAACAGCACAAGAGCAAAGCAAAACCCGGATTTAGCGATAACTGGAGTGACATGAAAGAAATAAAACTGCTGGAGCTGCTTAATGGAATAAGGGGAAACCCCGAGCCAGCAGTGGGACAGTGGCCCCAATTTCCTCTTGGTTTGAGCGCCCTCTGTCCTTTCTCTGTCTTTCTCTGTCTCTTCTCTCTCCTCTCTTTTCTCTCTTTCTGTAAACAAAATCCAGACACACTTGTGGAACTAGCAGGCTATAGAAAGCACACTTAAAACAATAACAGTAAATAAATAGGTGAAAACAACTAAAAGCTCTAACTTGTGGGTCTCTAATCTGGCAAAAAGAGTTTGGATGGCATATTTAAAATGGAAAGAAAATGTGCTGTTTCAGTGCAGACGCCACCACTGTTAGAGTCAAACCTGGGAATCAAGACGAAAGGTTTCTGTCTCTGGTTTGAATCAATGCCAGTTTCTTCCTCTACAATAAAGTGGCTGTTCCCCATTCCATTTCCTACGAGGAAAAACGGAAGCAGAGATCTGAAGAAACAGGACTTCTGAACATTTCTAAATGGCTGCAAAGCACTGTCTGAGACAAAGCTGGAGATATCTAAGGCCAGGTGCAGCACATCGGGCCCCACAAGTCCAAAGAGCTTCGAGGAACATTCTCGCTAGTCAGGCCTTGTGGCTTCGGTCCCCTCTGTACTAGACATACATGGACTGGTGGGAAGTTTTTCTTAAGAGTTTCTTCCACTGCCACTTCCAAAGAGCACCATGCAGCACTGTGAGGATTTTTTGTGCAAGATGCTGTGGAGGAGCAAAAACATGGAGATATCACATGGTCCTCTGAAGTGTGGGCCAGGGACACCTCATTCACTCTGAGGTTGGTGGTTCTAAGGGTGGCTACATATAGCAGCCCAAAGCCCCAATTCCTCAACTGCTGGCCAGGAACAGGAGGCTAGGAATGCCACAGGGCTGAAGCATCTTCAACAGGCATATTGTGACCGTGTGGTGGTTTCTGTACCATCTTCCCAGCCTCAGGGTAAAAGAACATAGGAAAATCAGGCATCTTGGTTTTCGCTCAGAAAATTCTCCAGGCTCAACAGTGGAACTTCTGAGCACCAAGCACCACTCACCAACTTCAGTTCACGTCACCTAGAACAGCCATGTTTCTCCATCTCCAGTTATGGGAAAGCAACCCTGTCACACGCTGAAAAGATGTGATCTTTATGCCTCTCTCAAAAGGGCATTAGACATTTCTCACAAGACGCACAGCTTGAAAATGAGAGCTGGAAATAAAAACCCAGAGCTACCCTCATAAAGCCAAGGCTGCCCCACAAAAGAAACCAGAACACTGTACCACCAACAATTAATCAGCTGACCCTCCTTCCCAGACATCATACCCGTCTCTCTCTTACTGTTGCTGCATTAATCATCATAACACCTTTTTAATTATAATCACAAACTGGAAGCCATGGCTTGTGATGTTGTAACTACTGATTTTCCAGTTAAATTAGGCACTTGCTGTTTTATGTTTTGATAGGAAGGGACTGTTCGAAGCCTCCTAAAATATTGCAATTAGTTCTGGCTGTTAAAACAGACAAGACATGAACAGACACATTTGCTGTTTCAGGGTAACGCGCTGGAATGTGGATGCCTGAGTGTACTTCTCTCAAGCTTTCAGAGCAGAAGGCAGAGTTTTAAAAGTGGAAGAAATCAATCACAATAAGACATTTGTTCCATATTTCTGAAGTTATTTCTAAAACTTTCCTGGGCTGTAATCTAAACCTACAAAGCACGCCTCTCCAACAGGAAGGTGAGCTGTCAGGAAACAACTTTACCTACTAGCTCCGTGAAGATGATAACATCACTTTAGCTGACAAAGGCTGTGTTTCTGTTTGACAATTACAATTAATTACTGAAACACAATCGAAATGGGGCTGCCCATCCAGATCTGTTTTCCGGGAGATATGGAAAAGGAGGGAAGACAGAGAGGAAGGGGTGGGAGCAAAGGGGGCCTGCCACTTCAGCACCGCACGGACGTTATTTTAGATGGGTGGCTGGGAATGGCCCTGGATTGTTAATTTAGTTTCCCTGCACAGGACTTTCCAACCCTCTCTGCTCCCTTTCTCTTATTAAGACCACAAACGTCTCACCAGACATTGGCTGTCAGGAAAGGGGCACAGAGTGGAAAGGGCACAGCGCGGGCATTAGCACTCTTCAGGAGCCAACTGTCACCTGGGTCGCCCCAGTGTTCATGCAGTGGCTGACAGAAAGTTACGGAGGAATAGCCCTGTCTTTACTCTAAAGCCAAGGCACCAGAGTCACCTCTTAACAGTTCTCTATTCATTTTGCTCTAATCTTAAAATACTAAAGTTGTATTCCAGCCACACAAATGCTTGTGAAAGCGATTCTGACCCAAGGGATCTCAAAGCCCCTTCTTGTTCCCAGGGGCTCGTCCCAGAACCCCACAGCTCCCACGGAGCCTGGCTGGGCAGCACCTCGCAGGTCCGCGCTGGGGATTCCCAGGCTCCTGGAGGAGTCCGAGGCCGGCTGCGTGACACCAGCCCCCGCGCTCCCCCGAATAAAGTCATGTTTAGCCAAAGTGCAACCCTCTCTGCCTCCCTGAGCAGCCCTGCTCGGAGCCCTCGCCAGGGCCAGGGCATCACTGGACGGAGCCAGGTTTCAAAGGGCACCGAAGCCGCGGCTTCCCCTCCGGGTCCACCGCAGGCGTCTCTCCCACCCCGCGGGGTCCTACCTGTACCACTCCAGCCCCTTTTCGTAGTTCCTGTCGAAGAAGTGCGGCTCCACGCCCACCGCCCGCACGTCCGGGTGCACGCGGAGGGCCTCCAGCAGCGCGCGGGTGCCTCCCTTCTTGACCCCGATGATCAGCGCCTGCGGCAGCTTCTTCTCCCCGTAGTCGGGGGTGCTGGCCACTCCGCCTCGCTCGCCGCTCGCGTTGGTCGCCCTCCGGCCCGCCAGGTCCTCCTCGGGGGTGCTGGACTCCTGCGGCTCCCTCTCCGCCGCGCTCTGTGCCGCGATCATCTCGCCGGGCGCCAGCGCGGTCCGGGGCCAGGCGTCCCGGGCGCCTCCGCCGCCGCTCGCCAGTCCCCAGCCGTCGGCCCCGGGGGAGACGGGCTGCTCGGGGGCCTCGGCCGGCGCCCCACGGCTCGCGTTGTCCGTTGGGGGCGCGGGAGGCGGCGAGGGGGCGCCGGGGCGCACGGGGGGCGGCGGCGCGGAGGGCGGCGGCGAGCTCGGCGGCTCCTGCAGAGCCAGGGGGAACTGCAGGGAGCCCGAGCCGCCCAGGAGGCTGTAGCACAGGTAGGTGACGGACAGGGACAAGGTGCACATGAAGAGCAGCTTGCGCGCCGGCGGGCCCTTAGCGGAGGCGCCGGGCGGCGGCGGCGCGGCGAGAGGCGGCGGCGGAGGCGGCGGCGGCGGAGGCGCGGGCCACGGGGCCATCGCGGCTCCCGGCTCGCGGCGGCGGCGGCCCCCGGCGCGGCCCGGACATGGTTTCAGCCGCCGCCCCCGCCCGCGCCGCCGCTGCCCAGCCGCCCCGGCTGCATGGAGCGACGCCGCCGCGTCCCCGGCCCTGGCCGCTGTCCCGCTTCGCCGGGGGGGAGCCCGGCCGCATGGCCCCCTCCCCCGAGCCACCCGCGGGGTCCCGGCGGCCCAGCCCCCCTCGGCTCGGCCGGGGCCCGAGCGGGGCGCGCGGACTCGCCGGCGGCACCTGTTCCGCGCCCAGCTCCGGCTTCCCCCGCTCCGCCGCGGCTCCTGCTTCAGGCTCCGCCGCCAAGCGCGGCTGCAGCCCGGAGTTCCTTCCCCGCTGCTAACTTTCTGCCGGGAGAGAGGAGACGCGCGAAGGAGGAGGAGGACGCGGAGGAGCGGGCTGGCGCGCGCCCGGCGCCGCCAGGGAAGGGGGTGCGCCTCGCGCGCGCCTGCGGAGGGGGCGCGGAGCGGGGGCGAGCGCGGGCCGGGGCGCCGGGAGAGCGGGGAGCGCGACCCCACCCCGCCCCGCCGCGCGAGCTGGGGCTCCCTGCGCGACCCCGCGTGCTGTCTCCCCGGAGGCGGAGGCGGAGGCGCCGAGTGGAGCTGCCGAATGTCTCCCGAGCACTTTGAGGGAATTCGAGCCGCCGACGCCGGGAGCGAGGAGCGCGGACCGCGAGCGGCGAGGCCCCAGCCTCGGCTGCCCCCCCCCCCCCCCGGGACGCCCGGCGCCCTCACCCGGTCTCTCCAGACCCTGGACGCAGTCCCGCCTCGGGTCCAGGACAAACTGGGTCTCAACGGCTTTCCCGTCCCAACTTCCCAGTGTCCAACCTCCCCATTTTAGCTCGGAGCTCGCGATGGGTGGAGCTTTTGACACAAGCTTCCCAGCCCAGAGCTCTCGCCGCTGTCCTGTCGAAGAGACCGTGTCTTCTGTCCCGAGGGAGGGGCTGTGGCCTCCCTGACACCTCTGGCCACAGGTGTGTCCTTTGGGAGGCCTCGAGCTGAAGGAGCCCGTTCTCCTGATAAGGAAGACGGTGGACTGCAGGGTGCCTCGGCAATGTCTCACTGGATTTTAAAAGTGTATCTTCTCTGCAGAAAGATTCCCCCCACTCACTTCCCTCTGTTGAGGGGCAGAGATGGAAATCGTGCACATCACAAGGCTGATGTAAACAGTTTCCTGAAGCATTTTGCCCTGGGCAGTGAGGGAGAGCGAGTCTGGCGCGGGAGGAGGCTGCACAGACTGGCCGTGGAGAGCGCACTCCAGGAACTCTGCTTCCGGGAGGAAGGGGCTGCTCTCCTGGGCGGCTCAGCCCTGCTCCCGCGGGTGCCTAGAATCTCTGCTTTTCTGGCTTCTCGGGTTTGTTTGATCATGTAATAAGGAACAACAGTTGAAAGAAAATGTATATTATGTCTAAATATTAACAAGCTACCTAGTGCCAAAGAGAAAAAAAAATGTTAATCAAATAAGATGAAGAACATGGACTTTTGCCTGAGTTAACAAAAGCTCACTGCTGCTCTCAGCTGGACACGAGTTTTAGTTCAGATAAAGATTATTCCTTTATAATATATATTTTTATGGTGCACAAGAGACCTCTGAAATGCAGAGTCTGGCGTCCTGTAAATCATTGCGTGTAACTAGGGAAGCTTTTTCAAACGCCACACAACTGCATTACTGTAATGTTAATGGGAAGGGCCAGCTGAAGCGCGGAAGCCTGTGCGCCCTCCTGCACTCTTATTCAGCGCCGGTGGCTGCCAGAAAGCCTGGGACCCAGCTAGTAATGGCGCTGCAAGCCCCTCCTCCTTTCACACCCCAGACACCTGGCTTGTGGCCCAGGAACTCCCTGCAGTTCGCTACTGCACTCAGATTTCTCTGTCCAGCTGAGCTATCCAAGCCCACCTGCTCCGTGTCCAGTGCTCTGGGATTTGCAAAGGTTTTGATAAAATCTAACCTGGCAAACTGATAACAACCCCAGCTGAACATGGCCAGCAGAGTGAATGATTATTCGGTTCTACAAATATAGACCAATACAAATTAATAATTATTTAACTTAAACTTTCTTAAAATGAGAAAAAAGAAATTTATAGTAGTTGAAATCAACGAAACATATAAAATTGCAGGCTTCCCTAGAATATATATATGTAAACACCGAATATGAAGTGTCCCTTGAAAACTTTGTAGATTCAGAACCTAGGTCCTCCTAGTCAGAGCTTCGAGCTTGTTGGAACTCAGCCCATGCACTGTTTTCCTGGCGTACCTGCAGTCTGCCCCTGTGGGTTCCCTGCTGGGACGTACTCTGCTAGTCTGGAGTTCTCTCAGTTCCCTCCTCCTTCTGATCCCAAAGAGCCACACTTTGGAAAGAATGCTGGTCACTGGTTAAATGTCAAGCCCACAAGGGACAGGGAGGATGTGGACTGTGCTTTGGGTTCTTTGCTTGTTTATTTATTAAGAGAGGAGCTTCGTCCATTTTACATTTAGGCAGCTGGTTTGGATTCTTTTTCTGTCTTTCATGGAGGCATTTTTAAAAACTAAATCCTCAAGAAAGCTGCAATGAAAAGTAGGATCTGTGCATAGAAGGAGAACTCCAGCCTCCTTCTGCATCATAAGCAACAATAGTGATCATAGTGGGAATGTTTCCAGTTCTACCCCACCCTAATGCCTCGCTGACCTTTCACTGCCTGATAAACTCCAACTGCTTCTCTTTGGTACCCAGTCTCCTCTTCCACTTTTTGTGTGTCAAGCCAAATAGGACATCTGATCTAAAAACACACTGCATTATTCCAGCCTGCGTACATATTATAAGATAAAAGAATTAAAGTTGTCACTTGCTAGCTGATGGTTTATGGCCCGGTCTAGTTGCCTCCTGAGCTTTGGCTTCTGTATGTATAAATTATGACCAATACTTTGTTTTTCTAAAGAATTACTTGAGTTAGATAGTATGTGTAAAAATACCTGACTCTGCCTGACATGTGGTGGCTACCAATGACATTTCCATCTAAATTCTGGCTCATACCATGCCCTCTATCTTTTCCCTTTAAAACATTGCCCCTGAAATGCATGTGCGCCCTTGCTTCAAAGCCAACCCACCACACATGCTGAAGCTCACCCTGCCAAGTTGCCCAGGCAGTTCATAGTGTGTTTAGTACCAAGTGCTTTCTAGAGCATTTGTTAAGTAGCAGAAACTCACCTGGCTAACTTCAGATTTTATTTTTAAAGAAAACTACCAGAAGGGTTTATGACAGTAGTTTTTTCAAAATTAACAGACAAAAAGCAAAACTAGGCGTTAGGAAAGGCAGTAGAGTATGTGGTGGTTATTATGGGAGATAACAGGAATGTCCAGACTCCTTGCAGGCTTGGGAAAGGGCACGTTTAATGGCCCCTTCCACTTAGGTGAGGATGCTTTGCTAATGAAAGGGACAGAAGTAAAATTTGTTCTTCCTAGGCAGAGGCTTCTAGGGCCAGGGGGAGCTTTGCCCAAGTCTGTTGTCTTGTCTGGGAAGGAAGGTAGAGTTTCTCAGCATCTGTATGCTTAGTGCTCCAGGCTGAGGGAGAAAGACAGAGGTCCAGCCCAGTGACAGCCACATGATCAAAAATGCCCAGATCTGGGGCTGGAGGGTTAGCTCAGTGGTTCCAGCACCTGCTGCGCAAGCGCAAGGACCTGAGTTCGATCCCCGGTAACCACATATAATGCTGGGTGTGGAGACATGCCCACCAACAATCAACACCGCATACCACAATGCCAGACGTGGTGGCTCACGCCTGTAATTCTAGCACTCGGGAGGCAGAGACAAGAGGATTGCTGAGTTCGTGGCGGCTTGCCTGGGCACCATAGTGAGCTCAGGGCCAGCCTAAACTACAACGCGAGACCCTGTCTCAAAAAGCAAAAAAAAAAAAAAAAAGCCCAGATCTGTTCTCAAAACTCGAGGCATGGTTGTTACCAAACACAACCTACACTGTCTGACTGCTTATAATACAAATATAATATTAGTGTGCTTTGCTTTTGACTAAAATAACTTTTTCCAATATCAGAATTCCTTTTCAAAGGTAGGTGACAGATTAGAAATACCGCCACTATTAAAAAAAAAAAAACCATCCAGCGATGTACAAGAACCCTTGTCGACTACATAGCAAATGTCTTAGTCACTTTCCCATTCCTGGGACACAATACTGGGAACCCACAGCATGAAGGAGAAAAGATTTATATTAGTTCGTGACTTCAGAAGTTTCAGTTCATACCCAGCAGGCTCTAAGGCAGAAATAGCACAGTGGAAGGGCCTGGAGAGAGAAAAGCTGCTTAAATCATGGCAGCCAGGAAGCAGAGTAAGAATGGAAGAGGCAAACAAAGACACACCATTATACACGCCAGGTCAGCCCTAACACCCACCTCTTCTGACCAGACCCTACCTCGAAACAGCAAGTTGGCTTTGGTGTACCCATGATTCAGTCATCTTCCCCAAACCCTGATCACATGAGACTGTGGAGTGGGGACATTCTAGATCTGTTATGGTCTCATAACAGCAAATATATTCTCTAGGCTGTCCTTAAGGTGCATCTATAGAAACCTGGAGGAACTGGGTTGAGGATGTAGGTCAATATCAGAGCATTTGCCTAGAATGTGCAAGGCCCCAATTTTGACCTAAGCACCGCGTGTGAACACACACACACAAAGGAAAAGAGAGAAACTTCCAAACAAAACCAACATGATGACAAAGAGGTCTTTATATTCTTGCAAAAGGAGCAAAAGATTAAAAACATATAGGCCCTATATAAAATAGTTCATGGGAAAAATCAGGAATTATTTGGAACTTAAAGCACTATAAGACAAAATCTGAAGGATGTAATTAAGCAACACTTAACAGAATTATTACAGATTCAAACATACATACCTAAAAAGAATATAATTATAAAGCAAATGAGGTATATATTCAACTCAGTAAGCTAAGAAAAAAGCAAGAGTAAGGAAATAATATAGATAAGAACATTTACTTATTCCTACTTGCTACTAACTGCTATTAACTGCATTGTGTCTCCCTAAAATTTGTATGTGAAAGCTCTAATCTTTAATATGGCTGTATCTAGAGAGAGTTTTTCAGAGGTCCTTAAGACTAAATGATGTAATATAGCAGGGATCCTAATCAGAGAGAACCCTAACAAAGATAGTGGTCTCCTGTCCCACCTCCCTACCCCTCACGTAAAGACACACCAAGAGTCTTCACCATTGCTGCCACCCTGAATACAGGCTTCTTTCTAGTCTCCAGAATGCTATGAAAATCTATTTCTATTGTTTGAACCTCTCTATCTATTATATTTTCTTATGGAGCCTAAACCCATAAAAAGGTACTTAACTTTCAAATCTGCACATTTATTTATATTGTATAAGTTCTCTATTGCTTTGATGCTATTTCTTACTCATTCATAAAAGCCTCACCAAGGATTTTAAAGATTTTATTCTCTCTTCCCCCCTCTTCCTTTTCTCCCCTTTCTCTCTCCTTCCAATTAAGTTACCAATGTGCCTTTCTAGTAAACATTTTTAGTGTTCTTGACCACATGTTTGTCTTTATTATGTACCAATCTCTTAATTATGTCCTCTGTGATTTTATCTTGTATGGAAAAAGGAATGTCCCTAAGTATATAGTCATCTCTATTTTCTTCTAGTACATTTTTGGTTTACTATTCTACATGGAAGTGTTTAAATCATCTAAATTTGCTTCAGTGTATAGTTTCGCACAAAAATCAACTTTTTTCCTTGTTTTCCTAGAAATAATTTTGTAATGGCTTGAGACCCTAAAACAAAGTCATATAATAAATCTATAATGTAAAATTTTCTCATCGTGAAATATATAAAGCAAACCTCCATTCAAATCTTCTATTTGTATGTTTTTGTGATACTGGGAAATGAACATGTGAGGGTTTCACATGTAGTTACATTCCCAGGCCTTTTTTACTTTATATTTTGAGATAGGGTCTTACTAGGTAGCTAAGTTTCCCAGGTTGGGCTTGGATTTTCAATCTTCCTGAATCAGACACAAATGATGTCACCATCATTTATCATAAATGAGTGTCATCACTCCAGGCTAAATCATTTATGTTTCTTATTAGACTTCAGTCATTGTGTTGACAGTAACCCTGCACAGACCCTTATCTGAATTAGTGTCCTGACATCCATTTCTTATTCAATTTTGTGAAATTTCTTACCTCCTTTTTGTTCCATACATGTATTCATTCTTTCAAATGTCATTTTAAAATAATGCAGAGTGGGCCTTGAGTGAGACCTGGAGGATGCAATTAATGGGACAGACAAAAAGTTCTCCTTTCATTTCATGAAAGGCAGAAATAATTAAACTATTGAGCAGGTTTTGTAATGTGAGCAAAGAAATGAAAGGGAGAGAAAGCAGCTGTGATGGAAGCTCATTGTGGCACACCAGACTCAGTCCACAGGCATGAGAAAAGCCTCTGCAGAGAAGGGGACATTGAATTCTCCATGTATGAAGATTGAAGCAAGCCGAGTAAAGCAAGATTAAGTATGTGCCACCTCTCACTTGTTTAATTTCTTATAAATATACTAAACAACCGAACTTAAAATAACTTTCTAAAGAGAAAAGGGGATTTCCCAAAAGTGAACATGTGACATTGTAACAAAACATGACCACATTTGGAGCACAGAAGCAACCAACACAAAACTTCTTTGCATCACAGCTGGCCCTTAGCTAAAGCAGAAGAACAAGAAAAAGCAGAAGCCTGGGGAAAAATAAAGAGATTATTATTATCTTCAAACTGTAGCTTTGTCAATAAAAGACAATCTAAGAAACTACCAACAAAAGAGTTTGACAAGGTTGCTGAATAAATTTCCTATTAAGTTAAAAAATCAAGATGCATTATCTGTACACATTTACCACAGTGAATATATTTATTATATATTATAGACAGACTAATAAAATTTTTAAAAAGACAATTCACCTTACACAGATTAATAGTGTGTATATATGAGGTGTGATTCAAGCATATATTTAGTGTTTAAATTTTAAAACATGTATTACAGTAAAAGAGACATTTCCAATAGTTCCCCTTGGAATGCTCCCTCTTGTTTCCAACACACTTCTCTTATCATTCTAAGCATTTTATGAAGCAGTTCTGGAAACCTACCCTGGGTGTCTTTAGTTGCACTGTCTTGGCTCCCCTCATGCCTTGAATCAAGTCAAAATGTGGACCTTTCACAGTCATTTTGACTATGGGGAAAGAGCCAAAAGTCTCATGGTGCCAGATCTGGTGAGTAAGGTGAATGTGGACGTGCTATCATGTTTTTGACAGAAATTGCCATAAATCTTTTGAATTTCCTACTCTAATAAATTTTTTAAAAACTTTAATTCATTGTAGTTTTTGATCACACCACATCTGATCAGAATAAAGGTAGATAAATGTTAAAGATCAGCTCCAACAAGTTTGCAGAAACAGACCTAATAAAAGGCATACAGCTGTCTTATGGAAAACACTACATAACTTACTAGAAGGACACTATGATTGATTCCAAGGCCCACCAAAACAAAGTGCCACAAACTGCCTTAAAAAACAGAAATCTATTCTCTCCCACCTTTGCAGGTCAAAATCTGAAGTTGAGGAGTAATTGTACTGATCTGCTGAGGCTTTGTGAGAAAAGCTCTTCCTTCCAGCTTCCTAACTTCTGGTGGTCTCAGCTAGTACCAGCATCACTCCCATGATTGCCTGTGTCATCATGTGGTATTTCTGCTCTGCTTCCATTTTCACATGGCATTCTGCCCTTCTGAAGATGTCCTTAGGGACAGTCAGGCTAGGACCCATTAAGCTTCTGCGAACCTTGATTATATCTACAGAGACTGTTCCCAACTGAGGCCTAGTCACTGGGAGTTAGGACTTTCATATATTTTTTGAGAAGACAAGATAATTCAACTTTTAATATGTATAACATTATTGCATAAAACCTCCATATTTGTGTTTATATTTATAATTAAAGATTCAGTACTATAAAAATAAAATTTTCACCATTAATCACTGAATCCCAAGTAATTACAACTTGGAGTCCCAAAGGATTGTGTGCCAGTGAACTGTGAATAATTTGATAAATTGATCCTAAATTACACAGGGAAGTATAGAAGGAAAGTGATACTAATCTCTCTTTGGGAAAAAGAAAAGTTGCAATCAGAAAAATGGTCTCCTTTTAAGAACAGAAAGGGAAACACTAAAGTAAATTTCTTAGTCCAGAAAGTACTTTATGTATTCAGGTGCTGCAATTTAAATTCATACTGTGATAAAGAAAATTGAAATTTACAACCTCCTGAAGTTATTAAGGAGCTCAGGTTCGCTGACATTAAACTAAGATGAAGTTCCCAGGTAGGAATATTCCAAGTAGGAAGAAATGTAGCTATCTGCTTTAATTTCCATCTTAAATGATAAGAAGAATGGGATCTATAAAAAAATCATTCCCTCTCTATAGGAAAAAAAAAGCCCTTCAAATGAGTCCACACAGACTAAAGACTTAAGAAAAGAAAAACTATTATATCTTATAAGAAAACAAAGGATATAATCTCTCTAACATTTATGTAGAAAAGAATGTCACAAGCAGAATTAAAAGTCATATACTATACAGGAAAAGACTGACACATACTCAAATGTAAGTTTTCTTTTAATCAAAAATATAATAAAGAGAATGGAAAGACAAATAGCCTGGAATAATGTTTTAATATTCAAATCTATATAAGAAATTCCAAAAAATGAGTAAAATCACTAGTTGAAAAATAAAAAGTATATAAGAAGTAATTCACAAATGATTACATCTGTATGGAAAGTAGTCATGAGAGATTACAGTCAATCTCTCCATTGATTAGAAAAGTGAAAGTAGGTAGCAAGAAATATTTCATGTGTTGCCTATTAGATTGACAAAAATTAATGACCTATATAGTCTGAGTATCTCTTACACAAAATGCTTGCCAGGTGTCAGAACTTTTCAGATTTTGAAATAGTTGCACAAACTTTACCAATGGAATATCTCTAATCCGAAACTCTGAAATCCATAATTCTCCAATTTTTTGAAACATTTCAAATTTTAGATTTTCAAAAGCAGAATACTCAAATCTGCAGCTTCACAGTGGAACAAGAATGTACGGGAAAGTGCTGTCACATGTTACTGATAGGAATGTGAATAGGTACAACTGCACTAGACAAAGTGGGTAATACAAGTAAAAGTAAAAACGTGTTAGCTTCCTAATGCCACTTCTCAGAGTCTGCACTAAAAAGTGCTCACTTGTAAGGATAAAAGATAAACAGAATATTTTTAAAATAGTATAAAGGGGGAACTAAGCAAACCGCTCTATCAGAAAGCAAATGGATTGCCCTAGTTTATTTGTGAACCAGAGTGTTACACTGCTGGTAAAAAGAACAAACTATACATATGGCAGAGATACAAGCCAGAAAAACACACTGGATTAGACTAATAAGAATCTAGCAAGTCACATATATGCAATGTAATACCAGTTTGTATAAATTTTAAAATACATAATAATATTTTAATGGATACATAGAAATGTATACTTTTGGAATGGTTCATAGTCATTTTAGGCCATCAATGCCTACAGTGAGGAAGAATGAGATTGAAAGGCAAATATTAGGTATAACAACATTTTACTCCTTGAAAACAAAAGATGTCTGATAAATGTTAAATTACGTCTCCCCCAAATTTGTAGGCTGAAATCCTAATTCTCAGTACCTTACAATGTGATACAGCCTTTAAGGAAATAATTAAGGGAAAAGGAGTTCATGTAGGTGGGCTCCAATCCATACAATTGATGTCCTTATTAAAAATAAATAAAATTAGGACACAGACACAGGGAAGGCCATGCGAAGATACAGGCAAAGGAACCCATCTACAAATCACAGAAAGAACCTCAAAAAAATCCCAACCACACCAATGCCTTAATGTCAGACTTGGAGCCTCTAGAATTGTGAGAAAATACATTTTTAATGTTTAAGCCATAGTGCCTGGTATTTTGTTGTGGCAACCCTACTAAACTAGAGAAGCATCTAAAGCAAATGTGGCAAAATATGACATCTGTTTTCTCTGGGTACTGGGACCACAAATACAGCTTCTATTATATATGCTTTGTATGTCTGACACAGTTCTCATAATGAAGAAAATAGCAAACAGATCCCCCCAAGAAGAGAATGATTCTGCTACAATTGAAATTGATCGTCTTCCAGGCCAATGTAGGCATCACCTCCTGGCAGGCAGCTGTCTTCCCAAGGCTGCGTTAGCCGCTCCTCACCACCCCTGAGAGTTGTCTCCACCTGCATCCAGCTCGCACAGGACAAGGAGGATGCACAGATAGGCCCAGCCGGCTTCCAGAAGTTGCAGCCTGAAAACAGTGCAGAGCATTCCATTCCTCTTCACTGAGTGAAACACACTTTAGGGTCACACCGGCCTGGCAGAGCACCCAACCCTAGGCTCTGGAGGATGCTCATCTCCTCCACTGCGTCACAACTAAGGTTTTGCCTTTGTAATGAGCTACCTACATCTCCAGCCATTTTTTGATTGTTTTTTACATTTTGAGACAGAGTCTCAAGTTACCGAGATGCCAAGAAGGCAGCCTTGCAGTCCTCCTGTCCAGCCTCCTGGGTTCTGAGATCACAGACATGCATCGCTACACATGGTTTTAATGAAGATTTTTATACAGTGAAGATGCCACAAATAAAAAAATATTAACTCCTCCCATATTAGTCAGAAAAAGAGAAGCAGTAGGATATAAATAGATATAAAGAAGAGGTTCACAAGGAGCAAGCGAGAGAAGATACACACTCGCAGACCATGAGACTGTGGGCCAAATCCAGGCTGAGAGTCGTGTGAGCCAGGATCCCAGCTCTAGGCTGAGCACAGGGACAACTCTTCCTGAAGGAAGAATCAGCATTTTTGCCCCATTGTGGCCCCGATAGACTGGAGATGACTCCCTCTGTTAGGGAGGACAATGTGCTTTATTTATTCTACCAATTCAAATGCTAAACCCATCCTAAAACACTCTCACAGATCTTCCAGTTTGACCAAGTATCTGGGCACCCCATGTCCAAGTCAAGTTGACACATCAAATTATGCATTTGAAATAAATTCTCAAGACTCAGTTCCTCTCAGGCTTTTGGTCACTTAGTCATTGGCATATGCATTAAAGTTGTAGATTTATTGTTACTCAATATTTTATCAACATTTCAATATTATCTTTACTGTAATGGCTTCCTTTATACTGCATGTTTCCTCAACCTCACTTTATACAGTCTCTCATTCTTCTTCTTTCTTCTTCTTCTTCTTCTTCTTCTTCTTCTTCTTCTTCTTCTTCTTCTTCTTCTTCTTCTTCTTCTTCTTCTTCTTCTTCTCCTTCTTCTTCTTCTTCTTCCTTCTCTTTCTCCTTCTCCTTCTTCTTCTTCTTTTCCTTCTTGAGACAGGGTCTTGCTTTGTATTTCAGGCTGACCCTGAGCTCACTATGTAGCGCAGGCAAGCCTCAAACTCAGCAATCCTCCTGCCTCTGCCTCCCAAGTGCAGGGATTACAGGCGTGAGCCACTACACCCAGCTCTAATTCTTAATCCATTGCTAGGTTAAACCCCTCCAGTTGTTCGTTTCATGTTCATTTATAATCCTCATCTGTACTTCGACTTGATACATTTTCTAGAATGTTTTTTTCCTCAGAATCAGGGCCTCTAATTGGAACCAAAATTTGACAAAGCCCCTAGTTAAATAGTATGTTCTTACATAAAAGACAAGAAGCTATTGTTTTTCTAGGCACAAAGAACTCTCAAACTATGATTAGATCAAAATAAGCAAACAAGTAAACCAAAACATTTTTTCATAAAGAAATAAACATGCAGAAATGCAGTTCTGCCTGCCAGTAAATATAACAATTATAAAATATCTTCCTTTTTATTATTTTCTGTTTTGTAATTACAAAATAAAATATGAACACATATTCATAAGTTAAACAAAAATAAATCTATGAGTACAGATATAATTGGAAGCGCCTCTATTAACAACATGGAATTTATAAATTCTCATAGACATAATGAAAGCTACTTTTCAAAGTAAGAGTGCATCAAGCTGCCTCTGGCAAATAATGTGGCCACATGTGCTGGCACGTCTCACTGCTCCCCAGTCTGCCTTGCGCAGCCATGTCGGTGCTGAACAGGGAGACATTCCACAAATATTATTGACACCATCATACCTGATCTAACTGAAAAAGCAGTAAGGACATTGAAAAAGTTACTGTGACAGGGTACATGAGGAAAAAAGAAGCAGAAGAGTGATCCACAGAAATAAAAAGTGAAACAAAGAACTCACATGAATTAGCAGAGCACGCAAGTGGCTTTGAAGTAAGACTGGATTGTGCAGATCAGAAGATAATCCTGCCTGTGATATCAACCATATTCATCAAGAAGTGAGAAAGACCATTTGAAGGAGTGAACAAAACTTTGAGTCTGGTAACAATCAACATTAAAGTGAGAGGCCCATAACACCTAGTGTTAATTGAGGAGTAACTGGGTCACAAAGGAGCTACTGTCCCCAAATTATTCCTGCTCACATTTAGGGCACATCTGAGTCAGCACCTGATCAATAGGGGGAAAGCAGAGCACAGGCAGACTAGAAATGGTACAGAATCACACCTGGCAAAGACTATGCAGGGGGGTGGCAAAGGCCTCCCTTAACAGATTTCTATGAAGACAAAATTTTTCTACTTGGAGAAAATAATCCAGTACAAAATATATGTGTAAGGACAAGAATATGCCTGCTTTTTGAGGTCTAAAAAACTGATTCATTTTACTGTTAGGTGGAAATGCAGTAGGAACCACAAGTTTAAATCTGTCTTTAGTACTTTGAGCCAAAAAAATATGAGGGCTGACAACCATAGTTTCAGAACCTGATTCATCCTAAAGCATTGACTTGTCCTAAGTTACCACTGTTTGATGAGGATTAGGCTTTTCCTGTTTTAAGTAAAATAGATAATAAATAATATTACTTACTATCTAAGTTATTTTCTCATTGCTGAGACAAAATACCAGACACCCCCAGATAAAGGAGGAAAGGTTTATTTCAACTCACAGTTTATAGCGGTTTCAGTGCATAGTTGGCTGGCTCCAAGGCAGCACAGCATAGCAGAGAAGAAACATGGAGGAGGAGGAGAAATGGTCCATACCAGGGCAGGCAAGAACAGCAATCAAACAGGAAGTCGTGTCTACAGTGATCTATCTCCTCCCACAGGCTTCTCCTCCCAACTTCATACCCAGCTATAAACCCAAGAGTGGACTGATCAAGTATCATACACCCATAATCCAACCATCTCTTTAAAAACCCACTATGAGGGCATTAGGCTTTGGAGGGACATTTAGTTATAAACCATAACAAATATATATATATATATACAGATATATATATAGATAATATGTATCAAATAAGTCAAATGGAGTTGTAGAGAAAAACACACACAAATAAAATATAATAGTATAAGGTTGTAGATTTTAAATAATACAAAAATAGTATATCCAGGAATAAATCCTAACTATTGTGAAATAGACAATTACATAATGATATCAAGATATCCCTCCTTAGAACATCAGATGATTACTTTAATATTATTTTTAATTATTAGTCTAAGTAATGATTTTAATATTATTTTAAATTATTATTTTAATGTGTTTTTAAATCAGAAGTTTCAATGATAATTCGCTAAATTTGAAGGTTTAGCAATATTTCCAATTCTCCCAACAAAAGAATCATCAATTGGATCTACCTTCAAAAGAGTGAAAGGATCCAGGTGAGAAATTCCAACTATGAAAGAATGAAAAATTTAGCAATAAGTCCTTACAACCAACAGTTACTTCAAATTTAGTGGGTTAGATATACTGATGAAAATAAAGAATGGGCTGGAGATGCAACTTAGTTGGTAAACATCTGTATAGCATGAATGAAGTCTTGGGTTTGTTGCCTTGTAATGCAAAAGAAAAAAGAAAGAAACCTCCAAAAATACAGAGAGACACAGTGAATAAGCAAAGAAGAACCAACTATATGTTGCCTACAAGAAATTCTTCAAACCCTAAGAATACACAGACTGAAAGCAAAGGGATGGGAAAATATAACATATGCAAACAGAAATGAAAAAGATTGGAAGTAACTATTCTTACATCAAAAAATATACCTGGGGAGTGAGGCGGACTTGGCTACCAGGCACCATCCTTTTCCGGCGGACTGAGGGCTGCCCACCGACCCACCGTATCCCGGAGCAGCGCGGACTTGGATACCAGGCGCCATCCATATCCGGCGGCAGCGAACTGAGGGCAGCCCACAGGCCCATTGTACCCCACAGCTGTGCAGTGAGGAGTCAGGTACAGACCCTGGGCGCCATCCCACCACGGAAGGTTGAGGGCCTCCGACAGCCCCAACCCCACCCTGGAGCTGCGTTGTGAGGACCCAGGTCTTAGAGGAGCTGGAGCCATCTCCTGCGTCCCTCTACAGGAGGCGTGCTCCTAGAGCTGCACTGAGAGACCAGGCAAGATTAAAAGGGGGGGGGGGCGGGAACCTAGTTTCTATTTTGCCATCTACTCCTAGATCCCTCTATTCACCTCTTGTCCCCACACCCTCTCCTATCTTCCTGTCAGAAGCAACACCCAGAAGAAAAAGATTCTTAGGCTGCCCTATTTCTTCTTCTGTACTATTATAAGAAGGTGTGCAAAGTCTCCAACGGTCTTACAGCATACAATTGGTACTGTTGTACATATGCCCTTTTATTCTCTATTACCCACTGGCACATATGAGATTCTAGGGTATAGGTGATCTTCATAAACCTGCTGACCCTATTTCATTCTCCTCCTGTCTCCCTACCTCCCTGATTCCCCAGTGACCTTTTATCCCCAAAGGGTTCAGGGCTACATTTATGATCTGTATGGTGTATACACATTGCTGATTAATTATAAATTCTGGCATATAGACATACAGGTAACTCAGGAGCTCAAAATCTCCAGAATAGAATTTAACAAAACTTTTTATCTTATTTACTGTGTTTAATACAGATACTGGCATTTATTGTATTATGGTAACAAACATGATGTGATTGTTCTGCTCAAATACCTACCATGATGTGTCAGGAGTGAGAACTCTCAAGGGTTATTACAGATCCAAGGAGGACCCCCCAGGAAAGTGCTGCTTCCAAAGGGTCCCAGATAATAGAAAGAGATCTGCAACAAACATTGTCCTGTCATCAGTCAAAGAAGAGCATTAAAAACAAAGAAA
>PVIC010015825.1:0-34704 GCA_004025085.1 Thryonomys swinderianus
GCGTCCCGTCTTCTCGGGATGCATTTGGTATTTTAGGCAGCGCATCCTCACAGCAATGCCTCCTCCAGTTTCAACATGGCAGAAAGAAGGAGACTGCGAGGTCTTGCACTCAGAGATGCCTGGCGTTGCATGGAAATGACACACATCACCTCTGTTATTATCCTTGGTCGGAAATGAGTAGAGATTCCAGCCTACAGGCTGCACTGCTGAGAAGCTGAGTGTGGGGTGTGATCGGAGTGGGGGGCGGGCACTGAAGACTCCACTATTGCCTGTAATACCAGAGCGATATTGTTCAACAAGACTCTCACATAGTGATTTCAGCTTTTAGAACACAAGAATATTTAAATACGAAAATTACCTAACTGCCAAAGAAATGCTTTTAAAATTACCTTGACCATAGTAGTCAAGCGAAAAGTTCAGTAACAGTATCTTTAAATTGACCTTATGTAATCTGAATATTTTGAACCATCTAACAACAAAACTGAGCATGTTGGTGAAGATCTCATAATAATGTAAACAGAAATTTGTTCAATATAGTTATTGTAGAATATTGCAGATTATTTAAGATTCCTAATCTTAAAATATGTTTAAAAGCTTACAACAGTGTAAATCTCTTCAAGAATCTATGAAATAATTTAATACATAGGATCCTTTGTGACTTTAATTACTAACAATTATTGTTTTTGGTAAAGAATGAAGAATCAATCCAAAAGATATCACACATTAAAATAGTGCTTTCAGTATGATGATATTAAGGCTATTATCACAAAATCACATACATCTCGTTTACTTCTTCCAAATTTTCCTGCTATGTACAACTTCCTTGTAACACAACATAGTTTAAATTATTTGTCTCTCTCGCTTTAGTATGCTGATGCCAATTAAATTTTCAGGAAGCATTATAATAAACAAATCATTTAAGATTAGCTGTCATCTCATTTTCTTTGTGTATAGTATATTTATTTTATCAAAAGTACTTATTTATAGTATAGAATTATGTAAATATAATACAGGATATGGTGCATATAGATGTGTTGAATTAACAGTTGAAATTAATTTAAGCCTGAGTTTCACAAATTTAACTGTAAGGATTGATATTGTGGATTAAGAATGTTTTCTATCATTCTTTTAGTCACTTTTTTAAGCATTCTAAACCAAAATGGCTTCGCTTGTTCTTCATCAGTTGTTCATTTTCCATACGACCTCTGTGAAACCATAGGGCTCAGTTGAACTTTTCTATAGAGTTAATTATGTGACTATTTATGTATGGGAAGTATATATTACATATAATGAAGTGGATAATTTGTGTCTATTTTTATTCTCCAACTTTTAGTCCTTCATACAATTCTAATTAGTTTTTTTTTTCAATTATGCAACCTTTAATATGAAGTAAAATCAACCTTAGGAAGGGGGCTCGAGACATGAATAAATATAAGCTTGAGTATTGATAATAACTTATTAACAAAAAATTTAAAGTGACATATAAAGAAACAGTGTTGCATAGATATTTCTATTGTTTATTAAACTATCAATGAACATATTTTATTTCTCTTTGATTCTTCAATTAATATATGTATAAAAATCTCTGAACATTTAGATATGTAAATAATTTAGGAAAACAAACCACAGAGCAGTTTCTGAAACAGTGATATATATTCAATTGATGATATGATATTATGCTGCATATAGAAAAATTCTTGACTTACTTATCACCAGTATGTCAAAGGGCTCATTAATCCATTGATTTGTCCTTAAAAGATACCCTATATATTTGGTATAAAAAAGACAACAATCCCATCTTAAGAAGTCTCAACTCAAGATGAAATTGTTCCTCATAAGTTCATTGAGCAATACCATCATACAGAAGCATATAATTTATATTTCCTTCTTTGTCTTGTTAGAAATCCAGGATAAAATTGTATATATTGCTGAGTTAGTGTCAAAACAAAAGTTGCAGAAAATACAGCCTAATGGTGAAGGGAGCTGTTATTAGACTCTTACTGAATAGAGAAAATGGCCAGAATTAAGTCTGAACTCAATTCTGTCCAAAAATAAAGTAGCAGAACTTGAACAAAGAAATCATAGTTCATTTGTCTTTGCTGATTTTGAGTTAACTTGGAGGGATACTTTGGAGGGACACTTAGCTTATATTCTGCATGAGGGCTAGGAACATTAATACAAATGAAACATTCTTGTTTAATGTATTTCATGTAGCTTCAAGCCATAGTTTAAAATATATATTCATATAATATACATATATTATATATATTTAATAATGAATATATTTCAACTATATATATATGTTATTATGTATATGTTATTTTCCCAATGGGAGTGAATTTGATCAATAATACTGTGAATTTATTGGAGAACTTTAGTTCAGTAGAAGTAAGTTGTCACATGTTAGGAATAAATATGATACAGAAAGAAAATAAAAGAGCATGTATAAAGGGGGGAGTGGGTAGGGATATGGGTAAAAATGAGAATTAACTTGTGGCATATACTGGTACAAATTTCCCAATGTTATATGTGATTTTGAGATGTATATAAATTGTACCAATTCAATTAATAAAAAAATAAAGTTGTCACATGTCCATTTATAAAATAGGTCTAAGCATGATGAACATAAAATATAATTTTTCTAAACAATTGGAAAATCATTTAAAAACCTTTACATATATATATATATATATTCTTATAAACAAAGATTAAATGCTGTAATCTAAATTAAAACAGAGTTAAGAATAATGAACAAGATTTTGTAATAGTGGCCGTTCTTTGTGGAGTGAGATGAAATCTCAGTGATGTTTTCATTTGCATCTCTCAGATGACCAGTGATGTGAAACATTTCTTCATATGTTTGTTAGTTGCTTTGACTTCTGCCTCTGAGAAGTGTCTGTTCATTTCAGATGTCCATTTTTGAAATGGGTCTTTAAACTTGGGGAGGCTGATCTGTTTAAGTTCTTTATATATAGTAGATAATAGCCCTTTGTCTGATAAAAAGCTAGTAAAGATTTTTTTCCATGTTGTTGGTTGTCTTTAATGCTGGCGAGGCTGTGGGGAGAAAGGAACCCTTCTCCACTGTTGGTGGGTTTGCACACTTGTGCAACCACTGTGAAGATCTGTGTGGAGATTTCTCAGAAAGCTAGGACTAGGGGTCCCATTTGATCCTGCTATCCCCCTGCTAGGAATATACCCAAAGGAATTTTAAAAATCACATTGGAAAGACAGATGTACACCCTTGTTCATAGCAGCTCAGTTTGTGATAGCTCAATCTTTGAAACAACCCAAATGCCCACCAACTGGAGACTGGATAAAGAAGATTTTTTAAAAAAATAAAATGGAATATTATTCTGCCATAAAGAATGACAAGATTGATTCATTTATGTGCAAATGGAGACAACTGGAGGACACGCTAATGAGTGAAATCAATAGATCACAGATAGGCAAATACTGGATCTTCTCGTTGATATGAGCACCTATAGATGCAAATGAGCTCTAGAAAGTATGACAGTCTTTGTAGAATGGGAAATTTCCAAAGGAAATTTGGTGTGGGGATGTAATGAGGGGAAGGAATAAATATGGTTCTAAAAGAAGATAAAAAAGCATGTGTATAGGGGTTGGGGAGGTGCGGGTGGGTGGAGATATGGGTAAAAATGAGAATTGACTGTTTCATATATTGGTACAAATTCCCCAATGTTCTGTGTTTTTGTGAGATGTTTATAAATTGTACCAGTTTAAAAAAAAAAAAGAATAATGAACAAGAGTTTCTGGAAGACGAGTTCATGGGCTGGAACCTCGAAAGAGCACCCAGCGGCAGGGAGCTCTGCGGTGCAGCTGGTCTTTCCCCAGGCGTTTTGGCTTCACCACCTGCTGTGAGCTCAGCCCCTTCATCGGGGCTCGGCCTTTGCCTGCCTCCGTCCACTCGTGCTTGTCTTTCGCTCGCCTTTCAGGGTGAAGCGGGGCAGGAACGTGGCGGCCTTAGGCCTCGGTCATCTCAAAAATGACTACCGAGGAAGATTTTGCCTGCCTTCCAGTGCCAGAGATCCCATCCAAGGTCAGTTTCTTCAAGCAGGAAAGAAGCCTCTCTGCAGGGAACTGTGGAACCCAGTGAAGCTGCCAGGATATCAGTCCCATTGTTAGGTATCAATCAATGGCCCCATCTCCTGCAAATGATACAAAGTTGTTGGAAGATGAGTTTATAATTGATCATTCAGACAGAAGTTTTACCCCTCAGTCTTGGATTACAATGCCAAAATAAATAAATAAATAATGACCTTTGAAAGAACATACAGTATCCTCTGCTGAGAACACTGCAGGTCCTCAAGGTAAGAGGACAGAACATAAGAGTGTATCACCTGTGACTCTGACAAGTGACAGACATTTAAATAAAGTTCACCCAGAAGAGAAATCTGAGTCCTCTAGTGAAAGAAAAGCAAGTACAAGGTGTACTTTGCTAGATGAATTGGAAAATAATCAGAGTTCTATATCTGACAAAGCTGATAAAACATGTGGAAACAAAAAGACTATAGAGAAACAAAAGCAGAAAAGAAAATTGAAGAGCAATTTAGTTAAACAGCCTGATACAACAGTATGAAAATACAAACATGCCACAGGTTGCCCTGGACAAGCTATTAAGAACTTTAGACAGAACTACTGAAAATTATAAAGAAGCGAGAAATGGTCACAGTGCCAGAAGAGAGACACCTCCTATAGAAAATGTGAAAACAAAATGTAGCACAAAAAAAAAATCGAAGGAATCCAGAAAGAAACATTATTCTCCTGAGTCAAAAAGGAAAAGCCCATACCTGAAGACATGACTTTTACTGTCACAAGGAGTCATAGAATTTCTAGGAATCCATCTGATTGGTGGGTGGTAAATGCAGAGAAAAGTTCTGTTCATAGCAATTTTCTACGAAATGAATTATGACTGTATCATAACAGCAAATAAAAGCCTACTAAGAAAACAAATCAGTCATCTAAGAAAATTGCCAGAAAACCTATTGTATCACAAAGGCAGAAAACATCTTCTCAAGCCAGCTCAAGAGTACAGAAATTTTAAATGTTAAAGGTTGTGAAGGTAATATTGGCCATGATGAGGTCTCCACTTCTCCCGGAGTAAGCCACTGGAAAGTGACAAGACAGACCCAACTGTGGAAAACACTGTTGACTGTTCCAGAAAAACAGAACAATTCCAAGATCAAGATGTTATTATGTCCACAGAAAATGCTTATCTAAAATCTCAGACCAGTTAAGATAAACACAAGACACCAGCACCATCTAATTTGGATTCTGAAGAGTCTGAAACTTCAGTTTTAGAAGAAAGTGGACCTTCTAGCCTCAAAAACTATATAATGTCTGGAAAGAATAATTCTGTGAACAAGAGATTCAGGAAAATGTACATGCCTTAATAGTAGAAAGACTCAAAGTGGCACCAAGCAATGAAGTACATCACAAATAAGTATTAACCTCCTATACACCAAATGTTTGCAGGACCAAGATACTACATTTTAAAACTTCAGTGTACTGGTGAGGGGAGAGAGTGGATTATCAAGAAACACTGTCAGGAGGACTTGTAATTGGTGGAATACTATCTCTGAAAACAGTAATGCCTAAGAGGAAAGCAAAGGGAAACCTGGGCAAAGTCAACAAAGTAGATAATAGGAAAAGGATCTGTCTCGATAACATTGAAAGAAGTATGAACTTATTCCTGAAAGTAACTTTTAGATTTTATTTTAAATAATACAGTTCTTTGAAAAGAAGCTCTTTGAAGCATTTGTAATTTATCTCTAAAAACTTCAGATATACTATAGAACATAAATTAGTAGTACAAAATCCGGATATACCCCTAGGAGATCCTTTGAAGCCAACGGAAGTAAAGGACCCAGAAACAAGAAGCTTATTCTCATGGATCTTGTAAGGCCCTGGAATACATACCAATTTTTTGTTGAGCATGGAGAATTGATAGTGTATAAAATATTGGATACACCCCTGTTTTCTACTGGGAAATTGTTATTAGGACCCTATGAAGGAAAGGGAAAGCAGCATGTTGGTGAAGATATACTGTTTTTTTATGTTAATGTTGGTGACCTTTTATGTACCTTACATGAAACATCTTACGTTATAATGACTAGGGATTCATTCTATGTTCCTGCAGATAATTGTTACAAAATCAAAAATCTCTTGAATGAGGAAAGTATATATATATATATATATATATATATATATATATATATATATATATATACACACACACACACACACACACACATATATATGTATATATATATTTATATAAGTATATATATACATATATATTTTTTTTACTCAAATAAAGAGATGAAATGATGAGGCAAGTTTAAATAGGTGTGTGTGTGTGTGTGTGTGTTTGTTTGTGTTGTTATTTGTGTTAAATGCAAGCCCACTCACACCCTGTAAATAAAACATTTTGTATGGTTTGGACATTTACTTTTGTAACTATACACAGTATTTTCAAATAAAAACTTTATACAATTTCAAAAAAATGTGGAAATTTTAGAGTCAATTATTACAACATTTGGAGAAAAATGAGTTATATTCTTAGATTCAAACAAAAGGTAAAGAAAACTTTTAAAGCCAAATGTAGAGAGCCCAGGTTGAAAAATACTAAACTAAATATAATAGTAAGAAAAACTGTAATTGAGAAGAAACAGAAATATCACTGAAATAAATTACAAACTAAGACACAGAATGATAATTTTTTTGAAAATCAAAATGTGCGAACAATTAATTGAGAAGAAAATAAGAAAAATCATAGAAATATTATGCTGGTATTAATGCATTGAACTAAATGAAATTAAAATAACATAAAAAGATAAACACACTCAGGTTCATATCAGCATTGTGTGATAATAGCTAAATCTTGGAAATGACCCAAAAGTCAATTAATTAATGAATGGATAAAAACTTTTGTGTGTGTGTGTGTGTGTGTGTGTACAATGGAGAACTGTTCAGATATAAGGGAGGATAAAGAGACATTTAAAGCTAAGTTGATACACCTAGACAGTGTGCTCTTAAGTGAAATAAATCAGACACACATTAGCAAAGATCATACTAATTCTCTGGTGTAAGAAACTGAAAGTATAAAAAGGACCAACACATATAATCGATGTTATGAAGTAGGAAGAATAGATTCACATGGGAGGGGCAGTAGGAGGGTGGAAGAAAAGAGAGAGAGGAAGAAACACAAAAAAGAAAATAGAAAAAACATGAAATATGAACAAAGCTTCCATAGATAAGGAGGGAAGGGCTGAATGGAGGGGAGCTGGACTTGAGGAACAGGCACCTGGATGTAATATATCCTGCCTCTCTTTTCTCTGGTGCCTGTTCCTCAAGTCCAGCTCCCCTCCCTACAGGCAAAAAGCTTTGTTTCCATTGTCCTGTCATCAGGCAAACAATCAAACAAATAGCATTAGTAATAACAAAATTTGTTTCCATTGTTCTGTCATCAGGCAAAGAATCAAACAAATAGCATTAGTAACAACAAAAGAGTAGAAATGAGAAAATATACAGAAAACCAGACACAAAGATCACCACCACAGGGCAATTCAGAGAAAAGAGAAATTGGGCAAAGTGAAATTCAAGCAATAGGACTCTTGGAGATGGTAACTAAAGCAGATCTAGTAAAATGGAAATCAGAACTCATCTCTGAGATCAAAACAGGGATACTGTCCACAGTGAAAGACATCATTTTTCTTTCTGTTTTTACTTTTTTTGTCTCTTCTTTCCTTCCCTCCTCTCTCCTCTCTTTATCCCCTTCCCATTTCCTAATGTCTATTATACAGTTTAGTCTTTATTTTTTTATTTTACTTTCTCACACCAGAGAAACAATGTGGTATTTAAACACGTGCGTCCAATTTATTTCACTTAAGTGTGTGGTTTTAAGGCCCACCTGACGCAGGAAAGCAAGGCCTACCTCCCCAGCTGAAATGTGTGTTCCTGTTCTCTAAAAATTGAAGAATTGCCGGGCGTGGTGGCTCACTTCTGTAATCCCAGCACTCGGGAGGCAGAGACAGGAGGATTGCTGAGTTCGAGGCTTGCCTGGGCTACATAGTGAGCTCAGAGCCAGCCTGAACTACAAAAGCGAGACTCTGTCTCAAAAAAAAAAAAAAAAAAAAAGAAGAAGAATGAATATTAGGAATGATGGAGGTTTGAGTAGGAAATTTTCATTGAGAGGAAAAGCTTCTGCCTAAGAGAGACAGAAGGGGAAACCCAGAAAGTGGGTAACCCCTGAGTAATATATTTTAATGTGTCATATTTTGAGAGAATTTAGCTTATAAAATAAATTCATTTCCACAAATTAACTTTATTTTTAATTTGTATTTATCTATTAGAAATGGCATCATCCTATAACTAGCACTTATTTGTATATCTTTATTGGTAAATCAGTCTGTCTTCCATTGAAGAGCTGGATTTTTTTTCTTGATTTCAGAGTCCCTTTAAACTTTGAGGATATTACACCTAATTTTAATACAAATTATAATTTTTTTTTTGCAACTAGCAAATTAGCATGGGATTTCCTAAAGAGTTTTTTAGTGTTAAGTTTTAGTTCTAGCCACATTTTTGTTGTTGGTTTTGCTTTTGTTGTTGTGATCGTCATTTGTTTGTCTTCTTTTAATTGATTTGATTGGAACACTTTATACATAAAATATCATCACATTTAATATTGAGAACTTGTACCTGTACATGACACATCTTGATTCTCATTTTTCCCCTTCCCCCCCTGCACACTATAACATAAACCATTGTCTTCTTTTTTACTATCAAGTTTTTTCTTTCCCTTCTTTACTTTTCCCCACTCACCCTTCTCCTTTTACTTTTGCATATTTTCTTTCTTTTTTCACATTAACTAATATACATTTTGGCACTCATTTATGCTTCTGTTTTTTTATATAAGAGAAAATATATAGTACTTACACACTTGTGTCCTATTTATTTCATTTGTAAGTATGTATTCAAGGTAAATCCACTTGAGTATAAATGATTCATATTTATAACTTTATGGATAAGTGATATTCCATTTTATAGATAAATGTTTATTCAGTTCCCCATTGATGGGCATTTGGGCTGTTTCCAATATTTAGCAATCACAAAATGAGACATTGAATAGGAGGGGTGATAGTGGATATCCTTATCTTATTCTTGATCTTAGAGAGCTTTTAGTTTTTGACCACTTAGTATGATGCTGGCTGTTGGTTTATCATAAATGATCATAAATTTTATCAAATTGAGATACATAACATCTATTCCAATTTTCTGTATTTTTTTAAACATGAATAGGTGTTAGATTTTGTCAAACAATTTTTCTATATCTGTTGAGATGATTAATTGATTTTTGTCCTTGAGCCTGTTAATGCAGTGTGCTATGTTTATTGATTTTACAAGTGAATTTAATAGTAATGATGCCCATACTAGGAAAGCAGAGCAGGTTTAAATAAAGAAACTACTGCTGAACCTCAAACTATTAGAAAAACAGGAGTAAGATGAGACCATACTGGGGGGGGGAATAATAAGAATTAGATCAGGAATTAATGCAATGGAGACTAAGAAAATGATACAAAAAGTAAATGGCTCAAAAAGTTGGACTTTTGAAAGATTAAATGAAATTGACAAACCTTTAGCCAAATTTATCAAGCAATCGGAAAAGGCTCAAATCCATATGCAATCAACGATGAATAGGGGAAATTACCATAGATCCTGAAAGAATTTAGAGAATTTGAGAATTTATACTATAATAAGATGGAAAATACGAAAGAAATGTATAGATTCCTAGACACATATGATCTTTCAAAGTCGAAAGAAGATATAAAAATGCTAAAGAATGTAATATTAATAAGTGATATTTAAAATGTAATAAATACCAACCAACAAAGAAAAGGCCTGGTCCTGATGGCTTTACTGCTGAATTCTACAAAACTTTTAAAGAATAGCTAATGCCACCGCTATTCAAACTTTTTAATGAAATCATAAGGGAAACATGAATTTTGGAAGCAGTGCTCCAAATTCATTCCTGGAAGCAACCATTGCACTGATTCCAAAAGGAGACAGAGACCCAACCAAAAATGAGAGGTACGGGCCAATCTCCCTACTGAACACTGATGCAAAAATCCTCAATAAAAATTTTGCAAACAGAATACACATGATCATCAAGAAGATCATACACCCTGACCAAACTGTATTCATGCCAGTGAAGCAAAGCTGGTTTAATGTATGATTATTCTGTTTTTTTTTTTCTTTTTTTTTTTCTTTTTTTTCTTTTTGAGACAGAGTATCTCTATGTAGTTTAGCTGGTCTTGATTTTTTGCTAATCCTCCTGCCTCGGCCTCCTTAGTGCTGGCATTACAACAGTGTATCACTATGCTTGATGCATTTTTTAATATAATCATTAACGGTAATTGGCAAGTAGATTTTGAATCATGTAAGTAAGGTTCCTACATTTTTCTTGTAAACAATTTTCGATAGGGGACATGTTGGTTTTATAAATTATGTAAAATGAGTATCTTTACGCTATAATTTTATTCCAGAATAGACTCTTCTACTTATTTGATTGAAATGATCTGTCTTTGACAAATAAAATTAAGGATTCTGTAAAATGGTTTGATGTTTTGATACATTTTATGTTTAACAGCTTTTTATGTTATTTTATGATTTTGTTCATTTGATTTCTTGATTTTTTTCAAATTACTGCTTAAATGAAGCCTTCTCTTTAAACAGATTTTGTAACTAAACTTTGTTATTTACATGTTCAAAGTATTGATGTTTTTAGTGTTAATTTTATAGGTGGATGCATTATTTAGTTTTGTGCTCATTTCAGTAATATTCTACATTAGTTCTTTTGGAATTTCCAAATACAAGTTTCTATTTCTTTCTTAGACATGATTTTATACCCGGCGAGTGGCCACTATCTTAACCATATAGACATGTATGTGTAATATGTGCTCGTATGTATCTATGTGTGCATCTGTGTTATGGATAACAAAAAGTACATATGTAAGTAAAATCTAAGCATTGCAATGTTAAGGACTGAATATTTGAGCTACATTTAATATTGTAAAATCATACTACTACATAGGTAAATAAATAGCTGTACAGATATCATATTCAATAATGGAAAATATGATTCTTTAGGTAAACATGTCATTTTCCATTTTTTTTTTTTTTTGAGACAGGGTCTCGCTTTGTAGTTCAGGCTGGCTCTGAGCTCACTATGTAGCCCAGGCAAGCCTGGAACTTAGCAATCCTCCTGCCTCTGCCTCCCAAGTGCTGGGATGACGGGCGTGAGCCACCATGCCCAGCACTGTGGTATGTGGTGCTGATTGCTGGTTGATTGTTGGTGGGCTTGAGTCACCACGCCCAGCATTGTATGTGGTTACTGGGATCAAACTCAGGGCCTTGCGCTTGTGAGGCAGGTGCCGGAACCACTGAGCTAAATTTCTGGCTCTCATTTTCCATTCTTACAAATCCTCACAATATTTTTTACATGTGGAATACAAAAAGCAATAAGAAATTACAATAACTGTGTTGTGAATTTAGTAAATAACATGTCATTCACAGATGTTCTTTACACACACGCCCTTTCTGGGGTGAAATGATACTTTTTAAATCTCCTTATCTGATTTTGTGTCCATTAGCCAATGAGAGGCCCCACGTCCCTGTGCCCCAGAGCTGAAGTTCTCTGTGAACAACTGAGTAATGTGGTGTTATTTGTACGTGATAAGGGAGAGTAAGCAGGGCAAGGTAAAGGGACACACAGAGATGTGACTTTGACTTTCAGAATAAAACACTTTGTGTAATTTATTTTGCCTGATTCCTCCTTCCCCTTTTCCCATTCCAATTATCTTCCTTATTCAACTCCTATTACAGTTCTCAGCCTCTGGCAAAGTGGCACATAAGAACGATTCCTCCGAGGCAGACACTCATGCTCATCCCTGTATTGCCCAATAGCCCCTCTAAATTTTGTGACTTCAAATCCCACAACACATCACCCTTACAATATCAGATGGTGACCCTGAAATGATAAGTGGGAGCAAAATGTCCCAGTTGCTTATGAAAACTTTACTTGCCCAAGGTCAGAACAACCCAGTTATCTGTTTAGAAATCCCTGAGGAGGAATTTTGCACCAATTTTTTCCTTGCTTGTGAATGAGTGGAACTCCAAATACCTTGTAACACCAGCACTGTGAATTTGAAATTCAAACCATCTTCATGACAGGAATATCTTTAATCTTAAGGACTAGAGTGAGCATTTTTAAGGCTATAACCTAAGTGAAGGTTTGAGTGAGTAAAAGAAACTTGAAAGCAGAGGCAGTGCAGTTCCTGTAGCTTTTGACCAGAGTTCTACAAAATGGTACATGCAAATATATGAAATTTTGAGGGGATGTGGGCAAATAGAAATCAACTTAGAAGAGTAACCCAGTGAGAAAGCTGGAATCATCAAGTGAGTGGCTTGAATTTTTATTTTCCCTTAAGATTAAAACTTCTTGAAGAGAAAATTATTAAACATTATGAATTATATTTTCACCTCATAAAAAATTACTTGCTGCCCAATTAGTGAGCAATTCTACTGCTAGGAATTTCTAATTAACAATATTTAACATTTTTTGAGGTATAATTCCCCAATTTTAAAAATTGTGTTGAATAATCTGAAGCTACAAAATACTAAGTTCAAAAGCTCAACCTCATCAAGACAAATAGCTGATGGGGTCTTTTTAATCATTTTAATGGTAATTAGAGATTCCAAGCTCAATAAGACATATACTTCACAAATATTCACTTGTTTCTCTTAAATCCATATTTCCCAACTATTCCATTATTAGGGTGACTGAAGGTTAGCAATGTGTGATTATTATTTTGTAGCCCCATTAATAATCAATTAAAATAGGGCTTTCAAACTCATAGATGCTGGCTTAAAAACCCACCATCTCTCAAGTATGATATCATGCTTATTTGTGTTTCACAAACCATCCTTTATGTGTAGTGCTCATTATATTAAAGGCAATTAAGGCTATGTGTTGCTATTGCTTAGGCCTGAGGTAGGGAGAATGATTGATGTTTAGACTACATAAAGAATTGAAAAAAATCATATTTCCCATAGTTAAAGATCTAATCCAAATACAGGCATAAATATACATTCCTCCGATGAAAAAGTACACAAAAGAAATGATAGAATTATAGACTTCAAGACACTTAAGTTTGAATCAGTTTATCATAATTTTCCTAATAATATTAACTTACTCTATATTACTTCTTTAGGAGAAAGCAGATTGTTAATGCACATGCAAGTTCTAGTTTTATAATTTCTATTGAGAAGTAAATGTACATATATATAATATATATATATAAATGTGTATACTCTCAGTATATCTTATAACTTCTGTTTTGTCTAGATTTCTACCAAGTTTTTTTAAAAAAAAATAAGGCTGTAAACAGATTTGACCAACACACACACACACATATGTATGTGTGTGTGTTGTGTGTGTATGTGTGATTATATATATGTATATATATATGTCGTGTGTATATGTATATATACATATATACATATATATGTACATATATATACATATATACGTATATATGTAGGTATATATGTGTATATATGTATATACACACATATATACACACATATATAGATATCTATATATAGATATCTATATATAGATATACAATACATAATGTATATGCACTGTGGTCTCGCTAGGGTCATTAGTACATAGTCACTCTTGCTCTTCCTTCTGAAGGTCTTCCAGATGAGCAGCAATATGCCTTAGCAGCCACACTCCAGCAGTTCCAAGACAGGAAATCCCGTTGCTCCTCAACTTTATTTACATGTGGAGAACCTAGACCAAGAGCATGAGTATTGAAAAGCCACATACAACTGGATTCTGAATCTTTTCCCTTGGCCACAGATAGGGCTCTGTGTCTCTGCTGGAACTGCTGACTTGCAAATATCCTGAAGAAAAACAAATTAATATTTTTGTTTGGATCCAATCAGCTCTTAGTTATTTCATTTTACAGCAATCTATAACTAATCCAGTGTAACAAGCTGTATCACCCTAGTTTGAGCTTTTCAATAAACTTTTATATTTTTATCCAAGATATCTGAATTTAATTTTAAATTTTGAAATAATGAGGATCGTTTAATAAGGAATAGTACATTTTCTAGCAAAATAAATGAGATCATTTTAAGTATACTGGAATATGTTATGGTGCATGAAGTATTTCTTTTTCAGAAAAAATATTTACAATTTTTATAATGATATTTTAGACAACTTTGGAAATTTTTGCTAAGATTTTGAACTTTTAAAAGTGTACACATTGGATCAAGAATCACAGTGTATGTTATATAAAAATATAGTAAAAAGATCTTGATCAAAATTATTGTGATTTGTATATGTATATGATGTATCTTGATTTTTATTTTTTCCTATTCCCCTTCCTGCCCTTCAAAGCCCTATTCCCTATATATGTAAGGTTTGCACACTGATTTCTACAGTAGTTGCAATAGTTAATAATTAATTTTAGAAATATTAAGTAAAATAAGCAGTATTTTAAATCCCAAAATGTGTAGTGTAGTGCCCAAATTTTACGTGAATATATTTTGCACATGAATTTCCACATCCAGACCTTAGACCTTTTCTTCATGATTTAAAATAATTTGAAGCTGGGCACTTTACTCATTGATCTCAGATGTAAGATATGAGATCTCACCACTTAGATACAAAAATTTTTGTACCATGTGGGTCAGTCTGTCATATGATCAGAAAATATGGTCATTGAAATGAGGAACCTTGTTCCCAAAATAAAATACATAATGTATATGTAAACATGGTGTTACTCATACAAACACTCCCATTCATTGAGGAAGTAGGAATTATGAGTTCACAGAAATAAAGAAATTCAAATAAGTACAGTGTTTTTGCTGATTACTAGATTACAAATCAGTCCTTTCCCCTGGGAATACTTTTCCACAGCTCTTTGATACACAGTGTGGTTTCTTGGATATATAAAGAGTCATCATTCCCTCTCCAAATACTCAACAACATAAGAAGCTTCAGAATTTTTCTGTCTTTTATTTGTTACTTGGAATGCTAAACTTTATTTTCCTTTTATACTATTTCCACCTTTTTTCTCTATTCTGGTTGTGTTTTTGTATAATTCTCTTAAAAATTGTGTGGGTTTCCTATTAGTGAGATGTTCCATTAGGAAAAAAAAATAAAAACTGGGCTAGGATATATCTTTCCCTACTTTGTTATTTCTATAGGGCTGTGGTAGAATGAACACATTAAGAATTTTAGAGGCACTTATATGAGGAACCAATTTAATATTTTATGAGATCTTAACATATACTTTTATAGCTTGATCTTTATACCATGTTTCCTAGTGATCCTTTGGTTATATGATTTGGTTAGAAGCCACTTCATAGTTTTAGGTTTATTTATGATCTAGAGAAGTTGACAATTAGGCAAAAACACATTTCGATAGTTAAAAATTCACAAATGCTTTACATTTATTTTTAATCTCTGCTCTAATATTTTACTAAGTTCATTCAGAAGCAACAAATGAATATCTTCCATATTCTATTTGTCTATATAGTTCATTGTTTCCTTCTCTTTCCTTTTTTTTCTCTTCCTCCTCCCTTTTCTTATTTTGTTTCTACTCTCCTACATCTAGACTACAAATAGTTTTACTATATTTTTTCATCATCGCATAATATTTGTAATATATTCAAAGGTTATTAATTTGCTCTATCACTTTTATCTCCTACCTGCTACTTACTCTTAGTAGATTATCACTTTTCTAAGAGATACCTGACTACTATATAAGGTAATAATTTAAATATATTAAAGACAGTAAAGTTTCACAAGTAGCTCTGCACCTTATCTGCTCTATAGTAGTCCATTACAAATTGGATATTGGTCAGGAATAAAACTGGAAAAATTAAGTTACTTGTTTGAAATGTATTTTATGTAAGATACCAGTGGAATTATTCTTTGATTTTCTTTTCTTAAATTCCATAAATGTATTGATAAAATATAGATATACATAACTATTACTTCACTCATATGAAAAATGTTCCTGTATGTGATATTTTTTATTCTTCTTTTTTTCCCCATTGCCTTCCTCTTCCTTGAGGTCCTATCCCCCACCTTATTTACAAACCTTTGGTTCCATTTCTTTTTTGTTTTTTTTTTATCATTTTCTTTTTTCCCTCCTTTCTCTTCCCCTTTCCTAGTGTCCCTTCCAATTTGAACATTCTCTATTTTATAGTGCATATTATATATTTGGTCCTTATTTTTACTTTCAGTTTCTCACCCTAGTGTAACCATATGATATTTACACGTATGTGTCTGGTTTATTTCAATTAGAACTGTGGTCTCAAGGTGCATCCATTTAGCTATTTCAAGTAAATCCATCTTCATGGATAAGCAGTACTCCATTATATTAAAAAATACAACTTCTTTATCCACTTATTGATTGATGGAGATGAATGTTGTTTCCAAGATTTAGGTATTAAAAACTATGCTGTTATGAATATGCATATACAACTATCTATTGTATGATGCTTTAAAATTCTTTTAGGAAGGTACTTTTTTAATTACTTAAATTTATTTACATTTAACTATTTTAAGTAAATTTTAAACTTTTTGTTTGTTTGTTTGTTTGTTTGTTTTTGAGACAGGGTCTCACTTTGTAGTTCAGGCTGGCCCTGAGCTCACTATGTAGCCCAGGCAAGCCTCAAACTCAGCCATCCTCCTGCCTCTGCCTCCCGAGTGCTGGGATTACACACGTGAGCCACCACACCTGGCACTAAATTTTAAACTTTTTTTGGTGGAACTGGGAATCTCACTCAGGACATTGCACTTACCAGGCAGGCAGTAGCACCATTGAGCTACATCCCCAGCCCTCCTGTTCTTATCTTTTTAGTTTACTTTCTCATATAAACTCTAAGCTTGACTTACTCTCCTTTCTCTAGACAGTTGAGGTTCCACAGTAGGTGTTTATTTAAGCTTTTCCTGCTTTTTGTAGGTGAGAATTCACTGCTATAAATTTCTCTGTTAGTACTGTTTCCATCATTACCTGTAAGTTCTGATATGTTGTATCAGAATTATCATTTCATTGTAGATACTGTTTAATTTCCTCTTTAATTTCAAGTGTATCCCATTGGTTGTGCAAAAACAATTTACTTAATTGCCATATGTTTATGGAATTTTTGTGGGTTTTTTTGCTATTGACTTTCAATTTAAACACACTATGGCTAAATAATAAGCATGGGATAATTTCGAGATTTTGCATTTACTTGAGCATATTCTATGGACTAATAGTATGTAGTCTGATTTGGACAACATCCCATCCAGACTACACAGACAAACAGAATGTGCACTCTGAAGTTCTATGATGGAATGTGCTATACAACCTCTAAGTGCACTGGGTCACAGAGTTGGTTCAGTTCAAATACTTTTTGTTGACATTTTGTCTAGTGCATCTTTTTTGTTATTGTGGGTTATTAAAATCTTTCATTACAATGATATCAGTGATTATTAGGTTTTTAATATTCATTAATATTTGTTTTATATAGTTGGGTAAACTGGTATTTGAAGTATATGTAATTATGATTGTTATCTCTTCTTGGAGTTTTCCCTTAACACACAAGTAGTGTCCTCTTTCTTGATCAATCTTGGCTTGTCTGAAAATAGAAATGCTACCCCTGCTTTTTTTCCAGATGATGTCATATGGAATATTGTTTTCCATTCTTTGACTTTCACTCTATAAGTTTTTTTTGTGGGGGTGATCTATTTTTTTTTTGTATGTAGCATATTGCTGTATACTGATTCTTGATCGAGTCTACCAGTCTTTGTTTTGATTCTCGAATAGAGACCATTTGTAATAATGGTTATAATTAACATGTATTGGCTTATCCATGCAATATTATTTTCACACTACTGGTTCTCTATCTTCACTCTATTTAATTTCTTGCCATAACTCATGACTGCTTTCTATTAATGTTCTTGAAATGGTGGTATTTTTATTTCTTTCTAAAATACCCATCATATGTTGTGTAGCTGGTTTTTTGGTCATGAATTTCTTCTTTTCTTTTCTTTTTTCTTTTCTTTTTTTTTGTCATGGAAGTATTTTATTACTGCACTGATTTTGAAAGATAATTTTCAGAGCACATCAACCTGAGTTGGAAAATGTTTGCTTTTAGGACCTGATATACTTCACTCAAAGCTTTTTTGATTTAAAAGTTTTCATTGAGCAGTCTGGTGTGATTTTTACTGGGTTTCCTTTATAAATGATTTGTTTGTTTTCTCTAACTGATTTTAATATTCTGCTCTTGTGGTGAATTTTTTTTTTTTGAGACAGAGTCTCGCTTTGTAGTTCAAGCTGCCCCTGAGCTCACTATGTAGCTCAGACAAGCCTCGAACTCAGCAGTCCTCCTGCACCTGCCTCCAGAGTGCTGGGATTACAGGTGTGAGCCACCACACCAGACACTGTGTAATGTGGTACTGATTGCTGGTGGGTGTGAGTTACCATAGCCAGTATTGTTGGTTGTGGTTACCAGGGATTGAACTCAGTATCTTGAGCTTGCAAGGCAGGTGCCAGAACCTCTGAGGTAAGTCTCCAGCCCTCTTGTGATGAATTTTGCAATCTTGATAATTATATGCTTCAGTGTAGATTTATTTTGGTCATAGTTAATTGGTGTTGATATGCTTTGCTTACTTGTAGGTAAATTTTTTTCTTTGGGAAGTTTTCTGCCTTTACTAATATGACAGCTTTTTAACAGTATCTGTGCTATCTCTTACATTACATTGACTCCAGCAAATCTCATGTTGTTTTGTCCCTTATCTATCAGCTGTTGAATTGATTTTCCATGGTCCCTTATGTTTTTAAGACATCATTCTCTTCATTGTCACTAACCACAATCCTGTCTTCTAGATTTGATATTCTGTCTCGGCCTTCATTTTGTTGGTTTTTTATGCTTTCGATGATTTTTTTTTTTTTTGAGACAGGGTCTCACTTTGTACTTTGGTTGGCCCTGAGATCACTATGTAAACCATGCAAGCCTTGAACTCTGTAATCTTTCTGCCTCAGCCTTCTGATTGCTGGGATTACAGGCTTGAGCCACTATGCCCATCTTCAATGAAATTTTCAATCTCCTGGGAATTTATTTAAATTTGTGTCATGGAATAATTTTCTTTCCAATGCTGTACATTAATCTTTTCCATCACTTTCTCAAGTGTATTCTACATTCTCTCCGTGTATTCTACATTCACTGAGCATGTCCTTCACTTTGATTACTTTTATTTTCCCTCATAGATTATTTTCTATATAGCCTCTTGAATCTGGTTCCTGTTGTTGTTTACTTTTGCTGCTATCATTTCAGAAAATCCAGGTCGGTTGCTTCTGATTTCCTCTATCTTGTTGTCCCCTGGACTTTTTCTAGGTGGGTGAAGTTCTGGGGTTTCCTTTTACTTCTGTTTTGTCATTTTCTATTTTTCAATTTTTATTTTTTGATACTTATAAATTTCTTATGGCAGATAGCTTTATGATTGTTACTGAGACCTTTCTAAGAACCATGTACTTCTAAGAGATGTCCTCTGGTGATATGAGACTCTTGCTCTTTGTGTTTGTCACAAGATCTTAGTTTCTCATTTTGTGAATAGGGAAAAGTGGTCACCTATTTTACTTTCCAGCTAGTCCTTTAGACTCTGGTGATGGCTATGATCCTGGACAGTCGGTGTTCTCATACAAGTGAGAACATCTGGTTAGCAGTATAATTAGCAGTAAGAACAACATCAAGCACAGCCTGGAAGCTGACACATTGTGGAAACTATTAATCTGGTACTTGTAAACATAGCAAGATCTACAGTCACATATCAAGATCTAAAGTAAACCAGAACTTGTATGCACTGAGCTTCCCCTTAATGATTTTACCGTGGTGTGTGTGTGTGTGTGTGTGTGTGTGTGTGTGTGTGTGTGTGCATGCATTTTACTGAAACACAGTCAAAGGAAAGCTGGAAGATGAATGATAATCACTTAATCTTTGAGAAACTTGAAGAGATGGCAAGAAAGGAAGGATGAAGGCTAAAACAAAAAAAATATTGAAGTGAACTAGAAACACAATTTTCACTTACATGAGAATATAAATTCAAAAGATATAGTTGAGGAAAGAAAGGCAAATATAACAAAAGAAATTTAAAGATAAAACCCTAAATACTGGTTAAGATTAAAAAAAATAAAACAAAAACAGAATTAGGGGAATTAAAAATAAAAGTCCTCCTGTGTCCACAGTTCTGTGATAGAGTACAGAGCATGTAGTGTCCCCAAACTGTTGTGTAACCCCAGCAAGTCCACAGTAGGATTAATGCTGGGCACAAGGGTGATTTTGGCCTTTGAATTTGAGCTCTGGGACTAGGCTTCAGCCATCAGTTTTCTGAATATCCCCTGATTTCCCACCCATGTTACCTTACTTTGACTCTTTCTGCATTGTTCTCCTTGGTGGTACGATCCTCTCAGGCAGTGATGATGAAGGATTGCTCCCAGTTTTATGAACTTTTGGCTCTGCTTAGTCTTTGCAAGGCCTCCTCTGCTCCAACCCCACTGACAAGTTGTTACCCTATCATACTTCTGCTACAGAGCAGAGAGGAGATTCTGTAGTCTACACAGATACATCCTACGGCTGCTCAGTTTCCCTTTAGTCTCCTCTCTAGTGAGTTGAGGCTTTTGAAATGTTGAGTGCCTGTGTCTTTTTTGCAAGTCTCTGGTCATCATGAACATGTTTCAACACCTCTTCTGCACTGTAGTCCCTAAATTTGTGGTTGCTAGTGATTTCAGTTAGCTGCTAAGGTTCTTGGCAGACAAAAACAAACAAAAAAAGGAGATGGCCCATTCATCCACCAGGAAGGAAGCGGTTCCCTGGTCTCTTGGCCCTATGTGTGCTGCCAAAATTTGCTGCCAGGCTACAGTATTCTCTGTACAGAGGAAAACTAAAGAGATAGTGATCCTTATATCCCAAATCTACCCCAAGTGGCTTGAGTTAGCTGTACTTGATCTGTCCATCAGTTTCCTGGAGACTTCCCAGTGTAGCAATTCTTGCTCAGTGCAGAGGTAGCAATGCTACTGGCAGCCCCGAGGGCTGGTACACTCTTTCATGCAGTCCTGTGCCTATGTTCTGCTTGATGTACAAGTCTTTTATTTCAAATTTTGAGGTCAAGATGTATGTCCCTCCTTTCCATCCAATTACTTGTGTCTTTAGTTGGGTTTCTCTGAATAAGTCTAACATGGTTTTTCCTCTATTCAGCCATGTTGAATCACTTTTAATTTATTTGATTTTCTTCCAGTAATATCTTCACTATGTACAATTAAATTCCTGGTTTTAGTGAACATTGGAGAAAGTAAGGCTACATTAAATTATTAAAATCATGCATACCCTAAATTGAAAGTCACACATGAACTTCATTCCCTGTTTTTTTTTTTTTTTTCCTACAAGTTCCTGCGTATTTGCTGGTGAGGAGAGAAGAGACATTGACATTTTGATCATCAGAACATTACACAAATCAGAGCCATTCTTCCAGTCCTGTAACCAAAAAATGAGTCATCATAGGTCAAACATTTTATGTTTACACGGGAAATTAGACAGTAAATATGAATTGTATCAGTTCATCTGTGTATTCAAACCTAAGGATCGTCTCACTCAGATAACCCTCAAAACAGTAATGAGGGAAAAATGCAACAGATTTGCACTCTAGGTGAATTTCAGATATGTTTTACCAGTGAGAAGAGTTCATTTTTCTTGCAAGAAACTTTAACAATACCTATCATTTATTGTATCCCTGGCACTTAGATAGGTGAATAGCAGGCAGAACAAAAATCAAGTAACCATTATCATTACTATCATTCTCATTCATCAACCACATATCAGTGCTTTGTACATATGTTGAATACAAAAACTGTCTACTATTAAGAGTGGATTGATGGATAATTTTAACTACTTCACAGATTTATGACTGATTGACCTTGTAGAAGGTATTAGAATTCAGCATAAACTGTCATTAGTGTAATCAGCAGAATTTCATCATAGTACCTCTTATTTGTCATATAGCACTCAATTTCGTGCTGTAAAATGAAAGAAAAAAAAAAGTCTTGTGTGCTTTGTCTCCTGTAAGAGGCATATACTTTATCTCAGTGAGCGATCAGTCACATTATGAGTGACAATCCAATGGCGATATGATAGAAAAATGCTTGGTCTGTATTTTGTATCTCCTTTTCAGAAAAGTGAGGAAATGCACATGTCAATAATTTGAGCTTCTATTGTTCTTTGTTGTTGTGTGTGTAGTGTAATTCTTTGAAAGCCTTCACAATGCAACAGGATATAAATATTTCATGTTGTACACCTATAAAGTAAGATAAACCAGGAGATTTTATAATATTTATTTTTCCACCTTATGAAAGTCCACGAGACCCTAAATACATACATACATATATATATTTTTTTCTTTTTTTTTTTTTTAACTCAGGACTTTGTGCTTCTCAGGCAGACACTAGAACCATTGAACTACATCCCAGGTCCATTATGATTCATGTTGGAATATGAATGAGAAGTGTGAGTTTAAGGTGTATCCTATAGCTCTGAACCACAAAATTATTATTTTGATGCAAAGTCAATTTGATTTCAATATTTAGATTTTTTAACGCATTTTGAATTTAGTTTAGTGCATAGTGAGACACAGGTGATTAGTTTTAGTATTTGACAGAGAGAAGAGAGTTTTTACATTTTTTAAAAAATTTTAATCTTTATTGGAACATTTTACAACAGCATTTATTACAGAGGCTCTCTCTCTTCCAGTGAAGGTTTTTGACCCCTTTGTTGAAGATGATCATTGAGTGTAGTTAAGGTTGTTTCTGCATTTTCTATTCTCTTTCATTGATCCTCACGTCTATTTTTTTTTTCCCAAGCACCATGCTGTTTCTATCACAGTACCTCTGTAGTTTAATTCCAAGTCAGGGATTGTGATGTCCATGTCTTGCCTTTGTTGTCCAAAATCTTAATGTTCTGTTTCCAAAGGAATTTTTGTAGTGTTTCTCTCATTTTGTGAGATATGCTCCTGGCATTTTGAATGTTATATACATTAAATCCCTATAACAATTTTGGGAATATGATCGTTTTCTACTGTGTTGGTTCTTCCTAACAATGAACAAAGGACTTTTTTTCTTTTTTTTTTTGGTAACTTCTTCAACTTCTTTTTTCAGAGTACTGTTCTTTTACTTCCTTTGTCAGATTTACTCATAAGTCTTTATCTTCTTTCTTTCTTTCTTTCTTTCTTTCTTTCTTTCTTTCTTTCTTTCTTTCTTTCTTTCTTTCTTTCCTTTCTTTCTTTCTTTCCTTCTTTCCTTCTTTCTTTCTTTCTTTCTTTCTTTCTTTCTTTCTTTCTTTCTTTCTTTCTTTCTTTCTTTCAATGCTATTATGAAAGGTATATTTTCTCTAATTTATCTCTCAATAAGTTTGTTACTTATGAGTAGGAATGTTATTGATGTATGAATATTGACTTTGTATCCAGCTATATGACTGAATTTGGTTATTAAATTTAAAAGCTTTTTGGTGGTCTTTCAGGGGTCTTCTGTGTATTATGTCATTTACAAATATAATTTAACAGTTTCCTTTCTGGTTTTTATTCCTTCTTATTTCTTTTTGTTTTCTAACTGTTGCAGCTAATGTTCTAGAACTTACTAAATAGGAGTGATGATAATGGACATCCTTGTATTGTTCTTAATTTCAGAGAGAAAAATTTCAGTTTTAGACCATTTTCATGATGTTGACTATTGGTTTGTCTTCAGTGGATTTTACCAGATTGTAATAAATACCATAGATTTTCTGTAAGGTTTTTATAATGAATAGGTGTTGGACTTTCTCAGGTTTTTTTTTTTTGTATATATGAAGATGAGCATGTGATTTTTCTCCTTAGATCTATTAATAAGGCATAGTTCATTTATTGATTTGGATGTGTTGAATGATACCTGCATCCCATAGATAAATACTACTGTGTCATAGTGCATAATATTCTCGGTGATTTACTACATTTTGTTTTCCAGTATCTTATTCAGGATTTTTACATCTCCTGGAAGAGAAAATAGATCAAACTATTGAGGACATAGGTGTAGACAAAGAATTTTTGAGCAAAATCCAATCATAGGGGAACTAATACAAAGAACCAATAGTTAGGACCATCTCTTATTACAAAGTTTTGTGAAGCAAACAAATTCACCAAGAGAGTGAAGAGACAACTAACAGGCTGGTAAAAACGTCTGCCAGCCATTTCTCTGACAAAAGATTTCTATTGAGAATATATATAGAGAACTGAAAAAAAAATAATGTTTTTAAAATTAAAGCCTCAATCCAGCAATGGGCATCTGATATTTAATTTCTCAGAGGAAGAAGTATAGAAGAAAACTAATTATATGAAAATTATTATTTGACCATTATTATTTGACCATTATTTGACAATTATTTGACCATTATTATCCTCTGTTTTCCTACACATAATAAATGTCCAATGTGCTTGCAAATGTAGGCCATGAAAGAGTAATATTGATGAAGAAACATAAACCTTCACCAGGTCATTAGCCTTACTTTCTGTCCTGAGTGTAAAAGGAAAACAAATATAGGGCCTTTACTCAGGAGATGGACACTCCCTGAAAACTGGTGAAATATAAGTAGACCTCTATATTTCTAGTAACTTTTCCAAACTAATGGATTTCATATCTTGGTATTTAAAGGAGGAATATGCATACTTAAAATAATGTGAAGATTAATATTAATCATGTTTTCATGATGTGTCATCTTTTTATTTCAATATAAAGATATATAAGATAAGAAACATTCATACCTCCTGATGACTACGTGGCTTAGTCATCAGTGCAGTAGAAGCCATAATTTCTTCAAGGGGTGGAATGCTTCCAGGCAAACTCAGTGTGAAATGTGGCAGCATCAATGGAATGCAAAACAGAAGTTTTGGGGAGCATTTATATAACATTTGAAATCAAAGCTACATTGAGAAGCTCTTCCCTTGAAATTTGAGCAAAACCAAAAATATGTCCACTGATGTCATAATAATGTATTTCTTATGAATAGATGCATATTTTGAGAAACAGATTTTTATAGCTTTGTTTTCCTGTGACCATCACACTCTATGCTGACAAAAACCTAGAAGGTAAAAGTCAATCACTAAGCTGGGCGTGGTGGCTCACGCCTGTCATCCCAGCACTCAGGAGGAAGAGACAGGAGGATTGCTGAGTTTGAGGCTTGCCTGGGCTACATAGTGAGCTCAGGGCCGGCCTGAACTACAAAACAAGACCCTGTCTCAAAAAAAAAAAAAAAAAAAGTCAATCACTAGGTATGGGCTGGTGATGCAATCAGCAGACACTTTATCTATTGATTGATTTTCTTTTCTATTTATTTGTTGTTAGCACATTTGTGGCACTTAATGATTGTATTTGTTATGAAGACTTTATACTGTACATGACACATCTTAATTCCTTTTGCATCCCTTTCCCCTTTCATCTGCTCCTGCCAACAGGAGATAAATGGTGTCTCTGTTAGCATAACACATCACAACCTACTACAATAAACATATTATAAGTATGAACAGACTCTAAAATAATGATTAAATTACAATGTAGTTAATAAATCAGTAACACAATCCTTTTACTATTTTCTAGTAATACAGTAGTCAGTGTACCATCTTTAATGCAGTACAGTAGACTTATTTAGAGAACCATCAACACAAATTTGTGAGTCATGCACTGCATTGCAATGTTTGTTTCCTTATTTTTAACCATTAGAATCTTTCTTTCCATCATTATCCCTAAACCCCATTTCCTGTTGAATATTTACTATTTCACAGTATCTATCATGCATTCTAGAACTCATTTACATCTTCAGTTTTTCATACCAGAGAACAGATATGACATGCCTGTGACCTATTTATTTCACTTATGAGTACGTCCATTGGAGCGTAAGTCAATCAGATTTGGAATCTCCTTTTCCTTCTTTTCTTTGTTGATTTCAATGCATTTGTTTCCTGAGGTTTAGGTTGAACTGTTAGTGTTTGCACATTTCCCAAAATTAATGAAATATATTAATCTACAAATCTAACCAGTTAAATGGATTTCCGGTCATATTAAATGAGAGATCTTTACTGATATACTGTATAATCGAATTGTTAAAATCTTAATACAGAAAATCTTGACAACCTTAAGAGAAAAGTGACACATACATTAAAAAAGAACTATTAACACATCATAGTTCATCACCCAATTGTCACTAGAAACTAGGAGATAAGCAAAAGGTATGTTATCTGAATAACCAAAAGAAAAGTCTGTTCAAGTAGCATTCAGTATCACCCAAAAGTGTCTTTTAAAAATGAGAGAAGTGGACATCAACAAAAATAACAGAAATTAGCCTTCAAGTTCTTCAGAAAGCACAGATTTTAACAATTATTCATGGATGAGGTTACCTTGAAGAGACTAGACCAATCTGGTTGACAGAGCCTGGCACACAAGTAGAGGAAAAGCCACAAGACAAGATACATTGAAAAGGTTAAAATTTGTGTTAATTTATCTCTAAAAATTATTTTCTACATCATAGTGTAGGGCTGATCAACATCCTATAACATATGCCTTATGGTTACTCTCACAGGGAAAGTGAAATTAGAAAATAAATGTTCTGCTGAACATTGAGTGGAGCGTAACCCACAGTGGTAACATACAATCACTCTCTCTTTCTTAGCTTCCTCCCTTCCTTGCTTTCTTCCTTCTACCTTCCCTCTCTCTTTCCCTTCCTCCCTTCCTTTCTTCTTTCCTCCTATCTACTTATTTTGCCAGGGGCAGATTGCTACCCCTGCACAGCTAGTGGTTGACAATTTGCCCCAGGACGGGACCAGGCCGTCTGCTTCCCCATCAAAAACAATTAGTGTCCAGTAATTCCCTACCATGGAGAGCTGTCTCCAGAACATTTCTTAGCTATCTTTGCCCTGAAAACTAAAATTCCCATTAGTGAAGAGTTTTAGGGACAGCGAGTTCCAGAAAATACAGGAAACTTCTTGGAGACACCATCACAAAGACATCAGTAATTTAAGGAACAATTGTTAGGGTCACTTGGAGACTTTTGGCTGCTGCACACTTATTCCAGGAATATCAGGGCCCAGCCAGAAGTGGTTTGTAGAGATGTCCAGGTCATCGTCTTGTCTTCCCTCTGATTACATGTTCACAGAATGTTTTTGTTTTATCTGCTTAGATTTTTTTTTTTTTTGAGACAGTCTCACTTTGTAGTGCAGGCTGGCTCTGAGCTCACTATGTAGCCCAGGAAAGCCTCAAACTCATCAATCCTCCTGTCTCTACCTCCCGAGTGCTGGGATTACAGGCGTGAGCCACCACATCCGGCATTGTGGTATGTGGTATTGACTGCTGGTGGGCATGAGTCACCACACCCAGCATTGTACCTGGTTACCAGGATCGAACTCAGGACCTTGAACTTGCAAGGCAGGCACTGGAACCACTGAGCTAAATCTCTGGCCCTGCTTAGAATTTTTACTTACATTCATTTAACCTTGCCTCTTCTTTTCCCAAGAGTATTATGATCACAACCTCCTCATGTACACTATATAAGCCTATATGATTCCAGTAAACTTTACTATGCCCCAAAGGGTGATAGTGCTGTGAGCTACTTAACTGATAGCCATCTAGTCATTCAGGGCTGTTACCACTAGCTGATAGACTGTTACTAGTCATCTGTCGGTAGTATAGTTTTCTGTCAATGGTCATGCTCCCGATCTCCTTCCCCATAAATGGAAGAACTCAAAATACAATGAAAGAAGTTCTAGAAGGGAAATGCATAGCAGTGAATATCCATACTAGAAAAACAGAACAATTTCAAATAAACAACCTAATGCTGAACACCAAACTATTAGAAAAAGAGGAATAAGATAAACCCAAAGCTCACAAAAGGAGGAAATTATGAGGATTAGAGTGGAAATTAATGCAAAGGACACTAAGAGAATGACACAAAAAAGTGACAAATTGAAGACTTGTTTTTTGAAAGAATAAATGAAGTTGACAAACCTTAATCCAACCTTATCAAACAAAGAAAGGAAAAGGGTCAAATCCATGCCCTCAGAATGAAAAGGGGAAATCACTGTAGATCCAGAAGAAATTCAAAGGATAATAAACACCTACTTCGGGAATCTGTACTATAATAAGATGCAAAACACAGAAGATAATAGTTTGATTCCTGGACAAATATGAACTTCCAAAGTTGAACAAGAAGACATAAAAATGGACACATATGAACTTCCAAAGTTGAACAAGAAGACATAAAAATGGTCAGCACATCAATATTCCTAAGTGAAACTGGAAGTGTAATTAAAAACCTACTGACAAAGAAAAGGCCATATCCTGATGGCTTCCCTGCTGAATTCTACAAGAATTTTAGAAAAGAGATAATGCTACCAATCATCAAAATCTTTAATAAAATCAAAAAGCAATACTCTCAAATTATTTCCTGGAATCAACCATTACACTGATTCCAAAAACAGAGAAAGACTAAACTGATAAAATAGAACTACAGGCCAGTCTCCCTAATGGACTTTGATGAAAAAAATCCTCAATAAGATACTGGCAAACAGAATACAGAGAATCATCAAGAATATCATACACTCTGACCAAGTTGGATTCATCCAAGGGTTGCAAGGATGGTTCAACATATGTAAATCAATAAGTGCAAGATGCCACTTTAACATATTCAAGGACAAATGGTATTTGGTAATCTCAATAGAGCAGGAAAAAAAAATTTGAAAAATCCAACACACACTCATGATTAAAACCCTATAGAAAATTACAATAGTTTTTATGTCAAATAGAAGTTATTTGTGAGAAACTAATAGATAGCATCATAATAAATGGTCAAAATTTGAAAACTTACATGCTAAAATCATAAATAAGACAAAGATGTCCAATATGACCACTCCTTAGAAACATTAGCCACAGCAATCAGAAAACAGAGAGAAATAAATAGAATAAAATAAGTAAGGGAGAAGTTAAACTGTAATTGTTTGCTAATGACATGATATTCTAGACAGAAGATTCTAAAAGATCAGTCAAAAGCCTGCTAGACTTTGTCACCAGATTTTGTGGGATAGCTGGATACAAGGTCAATACTCAAGGATCAAGAGCCTTTGTATACACAAGCAACAGACTAACAAAGAGAAATCAGGGAATTAATTCCTTCCCCAATAGCATCTAAATAGTGAAATATCTGGGAAACAAAGGCTGTGTAAGTCCCCTATGGTGAAATCATAGCGTCCTAAAAAGTGAGATAAAAGAAGATATCAGAAAAGGTAAAGATGTTCCTACTTCCTGTATAGGAAGACCCAATATCATCAAAATGGCCATACTACCAAAACAACTATATAGATTTAATGCAATCTTGATTAAAATCCCAACAATATATTTCACAGAGCTAGAGAAAATAATCCAAAAAATCATCTACAAACAGAAGAGACCTAGAATAGCAAAATCAATTCCAGGCAACAAGATTGTTGCAGGAGGTATCACAACCCCAAACTTGAAACTATACTACAAAGCCACTGTGATAAGAATGGCATGGTACTGGTGAAGAAACAAACCCAAAGGATCAGTGGAACAGACCAGAAGATCCAGAAACTACTCCAAGTATACTAACTCATCTTTGACAAAGGAACATTGAGGGCATTTACCCTCAATGAAGGAAAGAGAGCCTTTTTACAAATAGTGTTGGAAAAACTGGGTTTCATCTTTCCAAAGACTGAAGCTAGATTTATCTCTTTCTACATGTACCAAATTAAAATCGAAGTAGCGACCTAAATATTAAAAAAGGAACACTAAACCTGCTGGAAAATAGTTCAGGTAGAACTCTTGAAAACACCAGGATAGTGAAAGACTTTATGGACAAAACCTCAGCAGCACAGGATCTAGCAGAAAAAATCAAGTGGAATCTCATCTTATTAAAAATATTCTACACAGCAAAAGAAAATACCAACTGTGTAACCATGTAATTTACAATATGGGAAAAATTAACAGCTGTTTCTCAGACAAGGACTACTATCTAGAGTATACAAAGATTTAAAAAAAAATTAGCATCCACAATTTACATAACTAATTTAAAAATGGACATTTGAAATGAACAGACATTTTTCAGATGACAAAATAAAGGCAGAGAAGAAACATAAGAAATGCACAACATTGCTTATCATGCAGATGAAAACAACACAGATTCCATCTTACTTCACAAAGAATGTCTACTATCATGAAATTGCCAGTAAAAAAAAAAAAATGCTCTGGGTCTGTGGGGAGAAAAGAACCTTTCTATTCTGGAGATCATTGTAGAAATTCCTTAAGAAGCTAGGACTCACGGTCCTATTTGACTCTGCTATTCCCCTGCTAGGTCTATAAATGAAACTATTAAAAGAATCATAGCACACGGCCGGAGGGTTAGCTCAGTGGTTCCGGCGCCTGCCTCACAAGTGCAAGAACCTGAGTTCGATCCCCGGTAACCACATATAATGCTGGGCGTGGAGACACGCCCACCAACAATCAACACCGCATACCACAATGCCAGAAGTGGTGGCTCACGCCTGTCATCCCAGCACTCGGGAGATAGAGACAGGAGGATTGCTGAGCTCGCGGCGGCTTGCCTTGGCACCATAAGTGAGCTCAGGGCCAGCCTGAACTACAAAGTGAGACCCTGTCTCCAAAAAGCAAAAACAAAAACAAAAACAAACAAACAAAAAAGAATCATAGCACAGACACATATGTACACCCATGTTTATAGAAAATCAGTTAGTAACAGCTAAATCTCAAAAACAGCCCAAATGCTCAGCAACAGGAGACTGGATAAAGATGATGTTTTTGTTTTTCTTTTATACGATGGAGTATTAACCAGAAAGAATGATGAATTTGAGCCATTTATACACAAATGGATGTACCTTGAGGACATAGTCATAAGTGAAGTTAATAGACAACAGATGTATAAGTACCATATCTTTTTTCTAGTATATAAAACTGAAGGTGTAAATGAATGCCAAAATGTGCAATAAATAGTGTGACATAGAAAGAAAATGTTCAAAGAGGCAAGGGAATGGGTGGATAGGGAAAAGTAAAGAGTGGAGAGAAATAGCTTAATGGTAAGAAAAAGGAAACAAAGCCTATGTATATGGGGGGTGCTGTAGGGGCAGTAGGGAAACAAGGTAAAAAAGATAATCAAGATGTAATGATACAAATTTTCAATGTGGAAAGTGATCATTATGCATGCATAAAATGTACTAGTAAAATCAATATAATAATAATTCATGTTATCCACATGTGCTTGAAATACTCAAACTTTATATTAAATTCTGACTTCTCAATGTAAAGGTATTCTAAAGAATTATTCTTATGTGTTTCATTATGTTAAATGTTTACACACACGAATGTATGTGTGTGTGTGTGTGTATCTTGTAGGCACTATCACACACACACTATTCCAGAAAGAAACCAAGATTTTAGTGCAAAACCAGAAATAATAATATCTAATCAATTATTGACCTCCAATCATTTCTGGATTTGTACTCAACAAATTTAAAATTTTAATTAACTATCTAGAGTGCTTATCCAGTTAACATTCTCAATTTCAAAATGATATTTTATCAAGGGAAATGTGAATAAAACTAGCATTTGAATATATTACTTTCTTGTATTTATTGTCTTCCATAAATGTACTGGAGAAACTTCACAGGTGAATTTCTTCATCCATGGTTTGCCAATGCCTAACTGATTAAAAAATAATAATTGCCTTTGAAACTCACCCCTGATCTCATCTATCCAAACAAAGCTTACCACTTTCTCCTGTGAACTAGCTCATCTTCTATTTTCTTAGTTTCTGCATTTGACTATCAAATTCCCAGTTTCTACCATAATGAGCCATCATGTTGTTGTTGTTGTTGTTGTTGTTACTTAAATTGTTTATTTTCTTATTGGTACACATACCCCTGAGTGTCCATTTCCATTGATATCTTTGCTGGTACCTAGTTTCAATTATTGAACTGTAAAAATTTAATACTGTTGCCTTTATTCACATTATGTGACCCCAAATTTTAAAAATCTATTATATAGGGCTGGAGATTTAGCTCAGTGGTTCCGGTGCCTGCCTCGCAAGAACAAGGTCCTGAGTTCAATCCTGGTGACCACATAAAATGCTGGGTGTGGCGAATCATGCCCACCAGCAATCAATACCACATACCACAGTGCTGGGTCTGGTGGCTCACGCCTGTAATCCTAGCACTTGGGAGGCAGAGGCAGGAGGATTGCTGAGTCTGAGGTTTGCCTGGGCTACACAGTGAGCTCAGGGCCAACCTGAACTACAAAGCAAGACCCTGTCTCAAAAAAAAAAAAAAATTCTATTATATAAAATTATAATTAATCTGGCATAGTCTTAAAGTTTTCCATCATAAATTTTTCAAATGTGTTATTTGTTGTAATCAATCAAGTAATAAAATCACTGAAAGTTTCATGTGAATTTTATATTCCAAAAGATGAAAATCGTTGTATATCATGGTTTATATTTTCAGAAATTTTCTTCTAGGCCTCTCTAGTGATAATCTCAGATCTTCATTTTCCTAATTTCTTCATTTTTAATCAAACACTGAATTGCAACATTCATTATTTAATCAATGCTTTCTTAGTACTTCTAATCAGTTACTTCAACATCTAGATAATGATATGTTAGTGACTGGAAAATTTCTCTGATAGAATTTGAACTGTTGTTTTATATACCTCTCATTTAAGGCTGCTATCTTTTGATATGTTTTTGCTTATTTTGTTGTACATTTTGGCTGCCTGTTTGGCATATATATGGTACTCACTGAAAAGAGAGCTAGAGGTACTATAAGATAATAATTTATATAACAATAATAAAATGATATTAAATTCATAGAAATATTTTGAGCATATTAAGTAGTAGTAATATACTTAGGGAGCTTTAATGATATTTAGTGTTCTGGGATTGTTTAAAAATAGTAAATATAGTCTTATATTTAGAAAAAAAGAAATTATTAAAATTGAGAGGTTATTATTTGGTGTAGAACATGGACTCAACAAATGGTAATACAGAAATACAGTATATACTCAAATATATTTGAACTGAAAGTCCACTTTATTCCTACAATAAAGGTTCAAGTTCTTATCAACACCAAAGGAAAGCTTTAGTTTGAAAATAAGAAAAATTATTTGAAAGTCATGTTGAAGAAATATTTTCTCAGAGCACTTGAGAGCAGAAATGCCAAAAATCTACACAAGTGTGACTTAATCTACATTTATTATAATGTATAAATTAAAAGAAAGTATCAGACATTTTGGACAAGGACTTTTAAGAAACTTGTGGTTTTTTGTTGTTATTTCTATGCTTTTTTTTTCCATTTTTTAGCCTTCTTCTCAAAGCAGTAGCATAAAAGGAATAAGCAAATTTTAGAGACATTGGAGCCATTTAATTGAAGTATGGCAATTTCTAATTTGTTTCAAAATTAATAGTCCAACAAAACACTTGAATTTTTCATGGACAATTTAAAAATAATAAGAAAGTTGTATCTGTGCAGAATTAATTTGTCTGCTAACTAATAAAAGTCATTCACAAATTAACAAGATAACCCTTATATAACTCTGTAAAAATAAAAGGAGTAATTAATCCTTCCCATCACTGGAAGCCTTGTTTGTTTCAAAGAAATAGTTCATGATCTTATATATCCATGGAATCTAAAAAAGTTGAATTCATAGACACCAAGTGTAGAACTGATTAGCAGGAGATGAAAGATGCAAAATATAAAGATGTTAGTCAAAGGCTACACATCTTCCTGTAAAATGAATAAATTTTGGATAATTAACATCCAACAAGGTTAATGAGTTAAAATAGTATCATAAACTTGCAATTTGTTAGGATGATAGATCTTAATTGTTTACAGAACACACAAAACCAGATAATATTGAGGAACTGACTGCATTACTGCATTAATGAACTATGTTTTTTTTAATTGAATTCATTATTGGTACAATTTATATACATCTCAAAATCACATATAACATTGGGAAATTCGTACCAGTATATGCCACAAGTTAATTCTCATTTTTACCCATATCCCTACCCACTCCCCCCTCCTCTCCCCTTTATACATGCTCTTTTATTTTCTTTCTGTATCATATTTATTCCTTCCCCTCATCACATTCCCACACCAAGTTTCCTATAGAAATATTCCACTCTATAAAAGCTTTCCTACTTTCTAGAGCTCATTTGCATCTACAGGTGTTCATGCCAAAGAGAAGATCCGGGAATTGTCTATCTGTGATCTATTGATTTCACTTATTAGTTATCCTCCAGATGTGCAAATGAACTATGTTAATGTACAATGGACCTTCAGATTATTACTGGTCTGACATGAATAAATAGGATTACAACTACAAATTTAGTTATATCTTTTGAACGAAGTCTTGAATTATAACCCAAATGTTGACTGCTTGTGCTCCAGAAGGTGTCAGATTTAACCCTTAAAGAGTTGTGGAAGTAACATTGCAACATCTTTTCCGGTGTGGGGCAAATTGAGAAACCCTG